>CABHPP010098546.1:6640-30116 GCA_902168425.1 Peromyscus attwateri | reverse complement strand
GGAGGAGAAAGAAAGAAAGAAAGAAAGAAAGAAAGAAAGAAAGAAAGAAAGAAGGAAGGAAGGAAGGAAGGAAGGAAGGAAGGAAGGAAGAAAGAAAGAAAGAAAGAAAGAAAGAAAGAAAGAAAGAAAAAAAGAAAGAAAAGAGCCTTTCCTAATCTACATGTAAGGAACTCCTGAAACTTGAAATTTCTTGTGTTCGTTTGTTTTGTTTTGTTTTTAATTTTCCGAGTGTTTGTTTTTTTGAGACAGGGTTTCCCTGTGTAGACCAGGCTGGCCTGGAACTCACAGAGATCTGCCTGCCTCTGCCTCCCAAGTGCTGGGATTAAAGACGTGGGCCACCACACCTGGCTTTTTTAAAAACCAAAGGCAGTGGCTCCCTGTAGTCAGGAGACTGAAGAACACGTTGCCCTAAAATTTACATTTACATTTGTATGTAAAATTTTCCAGTTTGTAAAATTAGCTTATCTGGTTTTTCCTTTAATGTCTTATGGGTATTTTTTAAATCCTATCTAAGAAACCTTTCCCACAAAGACTTTTGTCCTGTTTTATAGTCTGACTTATAGGTCTGTTTCCACATCAAGTTAATTTTTGACACAAGGTGTGGGTAAGAGTTAAAATGTTTCCATGAAGATTGCCAACTGAGCATCATTTGCTGAGAAGGCTGTTATTGTCCCCAGTGGGTTATATTGGCGTCTTTGTTGCAAATTAAGTGAGCATTTGTGTGGGTCTCTTTTTGGACATTCTAATCTATTTATATGTCTATCAGAACCTTTTAAAAGAATTTTTATTTTGTTTAGTGTGTGTCTGTGTGCTTGTGTGCCACGCCATGTGTGTGGAGATCTGAGGACAACTTTTGGGAATCAGTTCTCACCTTCTACCTCCTGAAGACAGGGTCTGTCTTATTGTTACCTTGTACTTGAAGCCAGCTGGCCCCAGAGTTTCCAACCCATTCCCTCTCAGCCTCCCATCTCACCACAGGAATGTTGGGGTTACAGCTGTCTCCCACCACACCCTGATTTTACATGGGCTCCAGAGATCAAGTCAGGTGGTCAGGCACACAGCAAGCAGCCTTATGACAACCTGTTTAGTGAGAAGATAATTGGTTTTACTTTGTTAAAAGACAAAAACAAGGGACTGGAGAGATGGTTCAGTGGTTAAGAGCACTGGCTGCTCTTCCAGAGGACCCAGGTTCAAGTCCCAGCACCCACATGTCAGCTCACAACTGTCTGTAACTCTAAGATCTGACACCCTCACACAGATATAGATGCAGGCAAAACACCAATGCAAATAAAATAAAAAAAATAGATTAAAAAAATCTGAAGTGATTTTTTGTTTTTTGTTTTTGGAGACGGGGTTTCTCTGTGTACCAACTCTGGCTGCCCTGGAACTCACTTTATAGACCAGGCTGGCCTTGAACTCACAAAATTTGCCTGCCTCTGCCTCCCAAGTGCTGAGATTAAAGGCATGCCCCACCACTGCCCAGCTGATTCTTGGTTATTATGAAAAATAACTGAATTTCTCCTATGTGAATAATTTGCATTCTTCCCAGTTACCCTAACCACCATGATGTGAGTGTGTTAAAGGTAATTTCTAGAATTAAAAGTTATCCTGATAATGAATACATTTTTTTATGAATGAGAAGTAAATAGCTGACTTTGTTACTGTTTTTAAGTTGTTTCTAGGCATGGCCTCTGTATGTAACCCTGGCTGTCCTGGAGCTAACTATGTAGATAGACCAGGTCATCCTCATCTGCATAGTGAGTTTGAGGCCAGCCTGGGCTACATAAGAGCAGTTTCAAAACAATAACAAAACGACTTGGGCATTCTTTGCTCGTGTAGTTTTATTTTCCCAGAATATAGAAATAAAATTACCTCTTGTGTGGAAACCTTTAAGAATAACTAAACTATGTTCCATTAAAAAGCAAAACCACTTGGAAATGTCAAAGCTTGAGAATAGATTGTGTTCTTTGCAAACAACAGCCACATAAATACCACAAGTCAAGGAAGGGGATTTCCTGCCTCCTGCCTCCAAGCAATTCCAATAAATGAAGGTGGAAGTGATTGTCCTTTTGAAAAACTCATTGCTGGCAAGATCAACACACTTCCTTTCACTGTTAGGATTTATTTATTTAAATTAATTAACTAAAATGACCCTCCTGCCTCCACACCCAGCTTTCTAGTTAGGATTTTAAACACACACACAAGTACTTCAGCAGATGACAAGCCTTTGGGACTTTGTTGGATTCTGAATATGCTGAATAGTAACTTGTTGGAGGCTGACGTCGGTGTTGTGTGGTGGGAATGGTATTCGTCAGGGAGGTGATATATTACTGAGAAGGGGGCAGACATCCAGGCGGACGCTCTCACACTGGCAGGATGGGTACAAGCTTTGAAGTTAGAGTTTGTTTGCATTCCATCTTTATTTCTTTTTAAAATGCTTTAAATTTTAAATTATTTGGCATTCCATGAATGTACATAATGTATTTCTATCATATTCAGACACCTTCTATTCCCACCTCTTAACTCCCTCCTCCATCTGGACTCCTTCCCAACAGCAATGAGTCTTTTTTGTCTGTCTGTCTGTCTGATCTGATCTATCTATCTATCTATCTATCTATCTATCTATCTATCTATCATCTACCTATCGACTTACTTTCGAGGCAGAATCTCACTGTGTAGCCCTAACTGGCCTGGAACTCATGATGTAGATCAGGCTGACCAAGAATTTTTAGCAGTCTGCCTGCCTCTGCCTCCCGAGTGCTGCGATTAAAGGTGTGCGCCACCATGCCTGGCCTTTTTGGACTTGTTAACCATGAGTTTCTCGGCAGGTTTCTTGGCTTCGCCAAGCCAGCCTCTTCTCTGCAGTAGCAATGTTTCAGATCCATGATGCAGATTAACTCAAAGGACACCTGGGCCCTAGCGTCGCTGAATTCAGATTTCTTCCTCTCCTCCCACGCTGAGTTTTCAGGAGGTAAACGGCATGCCCCACAGCAGAATCTGATCTGTTCGTTCTTCTCATTCTTTTCAGTCAGAGAACGATAGGAGTCTGCGGAGCACTGGGGAACAGGAGAACACCCGAGCTCAAGGATCAGCCTCTGGGCTAAGAAACTAGTTCAGCAGGAAGGGTGCACTGTCAGGCCCTTAAGGATCATATGCTCGAGGTGTCCAATCTCATCTCCCATGTTTAATACCTCAAATGTCACTCGGTGGGGGAAGCCTCTCTAGGGAGCGCTCAGAGAACAGTGCCGGGCTGTGGTGGAAGGCTGACCTGAGAACACCTTTTCCTCTTTCTCTATCCCTCTTTGTCCTCATGTAATTTAATTATGTCCTTTCTTACTGCGGCTTTTAAATTCAAAGACACTTACTATTGGTGTCTGTCACCTTAAATTACCAGACTCTGGCCCTCTCACCCACTCCGACTTTTCCCCGTGAGAGGACAGTAATGCTGCGGAATTTAAGTTGCTCCTGGCTCCTCTTCCGTGTCTCCAGCACGCCCACCTTTTCACAGGCAACTTCTATTAACTCTAAAAGGCAGAAGGAAATACCAACATGCACAGCAGCTTATGGGGAGATCTTCACAGCCCTGTTAGCAAACAGATAACATTTGTGGGCAGCTTCCGAATATACTTTTGGGATCACGTAGAAGAATGGTCAATGTCTACTTTCAAAATACAGATCAAAGCATAAAGTCATCTTTCTTAAAATCTGCATCCCCATTCCCCTTCTACAGATGAACAAAATGAAGATTAGACTCTCTCTATACGGTCAGTGCACTGTGCACACTGAGCTGTTAACCCTCTCACAAGAAAAGCTACGGACTCAGCCTTACATCTAGTTTTCAAGGAAGGAAGCTACATTAGAACCCACTTTCTAATTCTGGGTTTGTTTGTTTTATTCCCATTTTGCTTTCCAGACATGCAGGCCTTGAACATGCAGTGATTCTGTGGCTTCCACCTCTCATGCGCTGGGATTGCAGGCATGCCCCGCCATGGCCAGGGTTTGAGCTCATTCTCTACCCCACCTCCAAGCTTTCCTGTGGAGTCTAGACTAGAATTGACATCCACCTGCCTGAGCTTCTCAAATACCAAGATTATAGGAATTCTGGGACTGCAGACATGTACAACCATACCTGGCTCAAAAATTATCAGTCAGTCTCTCTCTCTCTCTCTCTCTCTCTCTCTCTCTCTCTCTCTCTATCTATCATCTATCTATCTATCTATCTATCTATCTATCTATCTATCTATCTATCTATCTAATTTATTTATTGAGATAGTGAGGTTGGGTCTCACTCTGCAGCCCTTGCAGGCCTGGAACTTGCTATGTAGACCAGGCTAGCCTCAGACTCACATTGATCCAGCTACTCCTCTGCCTCCTCCCAAGTGCTGGGGCCAGTGGTGTGCACTACCACCTACCACCCTGGCTTTCTGCTTTTGATCATTCGTAAGTGGCCTGTACAGCCAACAGTGCAAGTTTTTATACATTCTGTTAGAGTGTCGTGCAGATGTGTATCAGGCATGGTGGTGCAGGCCTGTAACTCCAGCACACAGAAAACCCACAAACAAAAAGTACATATTTATACGGAAAAATTCCGAGTTTTTAGAATTGGATTGAAGTCACTGACGATCTCCATCAGGAGTGTCTAGTCTATAGCCCATGGGCCACATGCATCCCAGGATAGCTATGGATGTGGCCCATGTTTATAGATGACAACGTGATTTATAGACGGACACTTCCGGAAGCGCATGCGTGGTAATATGCTGTGTATATAGAGAAGGTTTTGTTGATGTTGTTGTTGTTTCTTTTGTTTCCGGGGCCCAGAAACAGACACCCACATGTAAGGATTAACTTGATGTAGGATTAAAGATGACATTTCATTCTGGGTGTGACGTCAAATGTGTGTAATCCCAGCTTTGAGAAGCAGAGGTCGGAGACTCAGGAATTCAAGGACATCTAGCACTATTAATCTGCAAGACCCTTGTCTAAAAATCAACAACAAACCCCAAAGCTAGGCAGTGTATGGTAGAATATTCTCTCTAATCCTAGCACTTCAGGGGTGGAGACAGGAGAATCAAGAGTTCAAAGCCTGAACTAATGATAACCTTTTTAAAAATCATTAAGTAATAAGTGAATATTAAGAAGTAAAGATAATAGTTCGGATCATAGCTTTATGAGTTGTTCAATATAAGTATTGGGGAAATTGATTACTTATTTGGAAAAACAGTGCCATCTTTATCTAGTATAAAATAAATTCCAGTGGGGTGCCTTTGATTCCAGCACTCAGGAGGCAGAGGCAGATGGATCTTTGTGGGTTCGAGGCCAGCCTGGTCTACAGAGTGAGTTCCAGAACAGCGAAGGCTGTTACCACCGCACCCCTCCCAAAGAAAAAGAAAAAGAAAGATTTGGAGCTAATTACTCACCGTGACATCACCAGTGTGCATCTTATCTTTGTCATGTATTAATCCGGCTGGATAATTATCCCCATGAGTACTGACTGGAGTTATAGACATATACCGCCAACCCTAGCCTTTTCCTCTTCGACTTAGAGCTCTCCTCCTCTCTCCTCTCCACCATCATTTGGAAACACAAAAGACAGTTTAGCTCATGAACTGCACAGAAGAGGCCATGGGAAAGATTTGGTTCACAGGTCAGAGATTATCAACACCGAAGCTAGAATGAGCTAACCCAGCTGGGTTAAATCATTAACCGCTCGTTGTAACTGGCACGGCAGGCTGACTATTACTGCTGCCATTTCCTAACCTGGGACACTGAAACAAAGACACTCGAGACAACTAAAACTGTGCTCCGTGGTGCTTAATCTCGGTTGTGTGGGTTGAGAAACACCTAGACTAGTAAAGCCGGTGCCTCTGGGCACGCCGATGAGGGAGTTACCAAAAGAGACTAAGTTGGGGGCTGGGGGCGCGGGTGTGTGTGTGTGTGTGTGTGTGTGTGTGTGTGTGTGTGTGTAATCTCGTGCTCAGAATGTGGGCGGTGCCATCCCAGAGGTTGGGAGCCTGGGTGGAATAAAATAGGGAAAGAAATCGGTGTCTTTTTCTGTTTCCTGACCACCCCTTCCCCTCACCTCCTTGTGAAGGACTGAAGCCTTTGGAACTATGGACCAAAATAAATTCTAAAGTCCTTTTGCTGGGTATTTTATCACAGCATACTTACTGGGCACGGTGGGTCACACCTGTAACCCCAGCACTCAAGAACCCAAGGCAGGAAGAACGCAGTTCAAGGGCAGCCTGGGCTATATGAGACCCTGTCTCAAACAAACAAACAAACAAACAAACAAAAAACCAGTTCTGAGGATACAGCTTAATGGCAGAGCATCCATTTGGAACAGGGCCTCAGACCTTAGCACAACTGAGTCCATGATGGAAGTACCATTCAGGCTGTAAAACTCAGCACATAGCACCACCTGCCAAAACTAAAACAAAGGCCTAATCCGTCAAAGTCCGTGGTTCTGGGAAAGTCCCTAAATGTACTAACCTTGCTTTTGGCTTCTGTGGTTCTGCTTCTGGCTAACTGTTCTTGTTAACTGAGGTATGTCAACCCAGGACATGGTTTTGTGCTTAAAAACTCACCCTGAGAAAGGCTCAGGGCTACACTGAGATCCTGAACACCCAGTGTAGTCGCCAGCCAGCTAATGAAGACTTTCTATCGGCTTAAACCTGTGTCCGAGCAGGCGTCTCTGGTGGATACCCCATAACAACATACAGTCCTGGGTTCAGTCTCAAGATCTCCAAGAACAAATAGCAAAAAACTAAGTAGTTTGATGCTTTTATCAAAACTCATAGTTCTAAAGCCGGGTGGTAGTGGCGCACACCTTTAATCCCAGCACTCGGGAGGCAGAGGCAGGAGGGTCTCTGAGTTCGAGGCCAGCCTGGTCTACAGAGCTAGTTCCAGGACAGCCAGGGCTACTTCATGAGATTGTCTCAAAAATAAATAAATAAATAAATAACATACTCTGTATATTACACTTCACATTTATTACTCTTTTATATCATACATGTTCGGAGTTGTACCCAGAGTATTTTACCTTTGTAAATAAATTGGGAAAGTAGAGTAATATTAAGTTTTAGTTTTTGTATTTGTCAGAAACATTATGAACATTGGAAGAGCACCCCAGAACGAGCATCGCTGAACACAAAGACTGTTGGAACGTTGAGTCGTGTCGAAGCAGCAGGCTGGGGTCAACACACATAAAGCCCCCCACGTCCAGAACAAATCCTTGAGGGGACAGGGCTCTTCTGGAAGGCAGACCGTCTATTCCAGCCATCCAAATGCGATAGACGCTCGTCTTGATTGAACTCCGGAAGCTGGTTCTAGAATAGTCATCCAAGGAGTCCTTACCCAACGGGAACCCCAGGGGTGCTCAAGGCAACTCCTTCCATGGCAGCATTTTTAAAGGATGTGCCTTAGGATGCTTGGCTGCTTTCCTCTCGGGATTTTGTGTAGTGAGTCAGTAGTAGAGCCATGAACTCCAGTGACTTCTGTGCCAAGGCAGGCAAAACAAAGCCTCCCCCTTCAAGTCATTTTGTCAGGTATTTTATTGCACCAACAGAAAACGTGACCAGACACCTGGGTGTGATCCCTGCACCACACAAGCCAGGTATGGCTGTACATACCTGTAATTCAGTACTTGACAGTCTGAGGCAGGAAGGTCAAGGGTTGAAGGTCATCCACATATACACAATGAGTTTGACGCACCTGAGCTACCTGAGGTTCAAGATGGAAGGGGGTCTTGGTTTTGGTCATTGATTGCACGCTATCCAAAGATCAACTTTATTTCAATAGAAAATTCGAATTTTTACTTTTGGCGTACATCTCCACTAAAACATAATTTGTGTCAGACAGAGCAGCACATGCCTGTTGTCTTAGTCAGGGTTTCCACTGCTGCAAAGAGACACCGTGACCACGGCAACTCTTCTCAAGAAAACATTAACTGGGGTGGCTCACTTACAGTTTCAGAGGTTCAGTCCTTTATGATCACGGCAGGGGCAGACACGGTGCTGGAGCTGAGAGTGCTACATTTTTTTTGGGGGGGTGGGGTTCGAGACAGGGTTTCTCTGTAGCTTTGGAGCCTGTCCTAGACTAGTTCTGTAGACCAGGCTGGCCTCGAACTCACAGAGATCCACCTGCCTCTGCCTCTCAAGTGCTGGGATTACAGGCGTGTGCCACCACTGCCCGGCAAGAGTGCTACATTTTACAGGCAACAGGAAGTCAACTGACTGCCACTGTGAGGGAAGCTTGAGAAAAAGAGACCTCAAAGCCCACCCTCACAGTGACACATTTCCTCCAACAAGGCCACACCTCCTAAGAGTGCCACTCCCTTTGGGGGCCATTTTCTTACAATCCGCCACACCTGTAATCCCAGCTTTAAGAAGGTGGAGGTAGGAGGATCAGGAGTTCAAGGTCACCCTCAGATACCTACTGAGTTCAAGGCTGGTTGGGGTACATGAGACCCTCTCTCAAAACAAAACCCCAATAGACGTCATTTGTGAGCTAGGCATGACAGTGCATTCCCACATCCTAACATTTGAGAAGTAGAGGTAGAAGAGTCAAGCTTTTGAGGCCAGTTTGGTCTATAAACATTGTGTGTGTGTGTGTGTGTGTGTGTGTGTGTGTGTGTGTGTGTGTGTTTATTTAGGGGAAGGACCATGTGTGAACAACATGTACAGAACAACTTGTAGGGCTTGGTCCTCCTCTTCTACCACGTGGGTTCCAGGGATCAAACTCAAGTTGTCCAGCGTAGTGGCAAGTGCCCTTACCCTGGATGCCATCACACGGCCCTATGAGCAAACACTGAGGATGGACTTGGCATAGTGGTCCAGCACTTGCCTATTATCACTGACAAACAAAACCTCGAGCAAACAATAACAAACGTAATTTGCAAAATTGTTGTTACTCTTCCCTTCAAAGGGCAGCGGCCCTCCACTTGAGCCTGTGTGGAACTTACAGACACGCTTCTAGTGAGTTAACTCTGAGACTTCCTCCTAAAGAGACACCAGGCGTTTCTCTCCCTCTCTTTGATCCTTTGTTCTGAGAGGAAGCCAGACACTAAGGATGCTCAGAAGGTGCCCTGGGAACCTGGGGACTGACCGGGAGACCCCAGAGCTGTCTGAGTGGGCCCGTAGGGAGCAGACCCTTATCCTTCTCTTCCCCAGGCCCAGTGAAGCCTTCAGATGACAGCAGCTTCAGCAGCGTTTCTTCTTCCTCCTCACCCTCCTCCTTCTTTTTTTTTTTTTTTTTTTTTTTGAGACACAGTTTCACTGTGTCCTCCTGGCTGGCCTGGAACTCCTTATACAGACCTGGTTGGCCTCGAACTCACAGAGATCTGCCTGCCTCTGCTTCCTGAACGCTGGGATTATAGGTGTGTGCTCCCATGCCCATCTCTGGCCACATCTTGGATGAACCTTCTTGAGAGAGTCTGAGCCAGAAGCCACGGGATGCTGCCATTGATTTCCTGACTCCTGGCCACAGAGGCTGGGACGTTTTGGCTGCTTTAAGCTTCTAACCTTCCGACGTGAGTCTTTAAGCAGCAAGTTAGATGATTCATTGTCATGTGACATTTTGTCGTTAGGAATTTACAAAGCTTTTTTTTTTTAAATCCAGCTTGTAAATAAATAGCATTGCTTAGGGTACCTAGCCTCACTTCTCTGGCTTTTGAGATTTTGTTGTTACTACTATTTCTTTGAACTTGGAGGGAGAGATGTGTGTTAAAGCCATTATTCTGTCTGTTTTTCCACTTTCCTGTAGTTTCTGTCTCCAGGTTGCTGAAGTGTTATTTGTAACTTGGGTATTTGTAGCTATTTGATCCACATCTTAAGTGTAGCATTTAGCACCACAGTATGAAGCACCTGCCTCATCCAAGGCTTTTTTCTTGAGTTCTACCTTGTCTGACATTAGGATTAGAGTCTTTGCTTCCCAAAATACACATTTGTCCATCTCTGTTCTTCCGCAGCCTCTCCCCTCCCCAGGCCTTACTGTGAACCCCAGGCTGGCCCCCACCCCTCCCCTCACCAGACCTTACTGTGTACCCCAGGCTGGCCCCCACCCCTCCCCTCCCCAGGCCTTACTGTGAACCCCAGGCTGGCCCCCACCCCTCCCCTCACCAGACCTTACTGTGTACCCCAGGCTGGCCTCCACCCCTCCACTCCTCAGGCCTTACCGTGTACCCCAGGCTGGCCCCTACTTGTGTTCCTCAGGCCTTGGCCTTTCAGAATGTCAGTCAGCTCAGCTGTTTCTTTGATCTTTCTTTTAGCCTCTCATACACAACAAGGAGTTGGGGTTTACTATGTGAGCCAATCTTTAAATTTTTATTTGACTTATTTATTTTTTGAGACAAGGTCTCTCCACGTAGCCCTGGCTGTCCTGGAACTCACAGAGCTCCACCTGTCTCTGCCTCCTGAGTGTCGAGACTAAAGGCGTGTGCTATTGTTATTATTTTAATTATATGTAGGCGTGGGCCTGCATGTGGGCATGTGTGTGTGAGTGCAGCTGCCCGAGGCTGCCTGCCGTGGATGCCGGGAACTGAACTCTGGTCCTCTGCAGGAGCAGCCGGTGCTCTTAACCACTGAGCCATCTCTGCACTTTAACCAAGGTTATTTAAGCCTGCTAATATAGATTCACATGACATAGCCTTCATGTTTTGTCTCAGTTATGTCTGTACGCATGAAACAAAACACGGTCTTCCCACGAACCGTTATATTTCCTTTGTCCTGTGAGCGCTTCTCTTCTTTTCCTCCTCGGAGTGCTGAGACTCAAACCCAGAGCACCACCCACGCTATGTTCCCAGCCCTCGATCGTTCCCAGCCCCACTTCTCTCAAGACTGCGGGAATTCCTACACTGGCTGTAATAATTTCCTCTGACCGGTGTTCAAGTAACACCTCACGCCCTCTTTCTCCCACACGACCATCAATTCTCTGCTTGAAATAACAACGAAAGAGCTTGAAAGCCCCATTCCTCTGTGTGGCCCTGCCGTTCAGTTTCTGTTATCATCATCATCATCTTGGAGTTTGTTTTTGGTGGCTCTAAACGTCACCATCCCTTATCCTCCCTTTCTACCTAGGAGACAACCGGCCAGCCAGTTCTCATCCTCTCCCGTCAGTGCCTGTGGACTTATGTCCAATTGTCAGAGCGTATAAAATGTGGGGGTCTCTCTCCACCCGCTACAATTCACTCGGAGCTCCCTGAACTAAGAACAAACCAACAGAGAGAGGCAGTTTGCACTTCTGAGACTCGGAGGAACCTGTGTCCTCCGTACTTAGGTGGATACCGTGTGGTCAGTCATGGGGAAGCATGGGTGCAGGACAAAGGGACCATCTGACCGGTCTACTGGGGGGATTTAGCAAGATCTGTTTGTTCAAATTCTTCATGTCCCTATGTTTCCAAAGATAAGAGTGTTTCTGTCCTTCAGATATGGAAGACTGCCTTTCAGCTGATGATTTAGCTACAGTTGTTTTGTTTTTGTGCGATATTATATTATATTATATTATATTATATTATATACTATTATTATATTGTATGTATGGGTGTTTTGCCTTCATGGATGTCTGTGCACTGTGTGCATGTAGTTCCCATAAGGCCAGAAGAAGGCATCAGATCTCCTGGGACTGGAGTTAATAGATGGCTACCATGTGGGTGCTGGAAATAGAACGCAGGTCCTCTGGAAGAGTAGCCGGTGCTCTTAATCACTGGGCCATCTCTCCAGCACCATGCCTTTATTTATTTATGATTGTATTTATTTCATATGTGGATGCGTGCTTGCCACGGTGCACACGTGGAGAGCACCGGTCAGTTCTCTGCTGCCATGTGGGTCTTGGGGACTGAACGTGGCTTGTCAGCTTGGCCTTGACCTGTCGAGCCACTGTTGGACTGCAGTGACTGTTTATAACCTGCTTTAGGGAAGGAACGAGAGGAAGGTGACTGTGGCCTTCCCATTTCTCCAGTGCCAAGGTGTCATAGCTGGGTGTCACAGGAGAGTCCTGTCCCTGCTCCTGTGTGCTCAGCAGCAGCCTGTTTGTCTGAGAGTCCTCACCCCTCCTTAGATACGTTTTGTCCTCACCGTGTTTAGGATAGCAGGCTTTCTTTTGGGCCACCAACCAGCTCCTAAATCATGACATGAGGACTTATTATTAATTCTGAGTGCTCGGCCTTGTCGTGTGCTTGTCCTACTAGCTCTTATAACTTAAACTGTTTCTATCTGCGTTTTGCCTGGGGCTTTTTACCTTTCATTCTGTATGTCCTACTCCGTGTCTGGCTGGCTGCAGGCTGCCTGGCTGGCCCCGGGAGTCTCCTCTCTTTCTCCTTCATTTTCTCTCTCCTTGTCCTTCTTTCTCTCCCTCCACCCTAGATGTCTCCTCCTACTTATTCTCTCTGCCCACCAACCCTGCCTATTCCTCTACAGTCTAGCTATTAGCCATTCAGCTTTTTATCAGACCAATCAGAAACCTTAGGCAGGCAAGGTAAAACAGCAGAGCATCTTCACATAATTAAACAAATGCAGCATAAACAAATAAACATCTTTACAAAGTTAAACAATTATTCTCCAACACAAACTATTGTAGCACATCATTACATAGTTAAAGTAATATTCCACAACATTTCCCCCTTTTTGTCTAAATAAAAAGAAAGTATTTTAACTTTAACATAGTAAGACTGTATATAATAAATATAATAATCAAGTAAGAATTACATTTACAATTTCCAGTCCATTTATATTTGGCAAGTTCAGAGAAAATACTCCATTATTTATCCTATCTTGGTGAGTCCAAAGTTTTGTATCTAATTTACCTTCTATCATAACTAAGGAAAACCATAATTATAACTGTCTAGTCTTCAACACCATCAAAGACCCCCAGAAGGATATAATATTGTCTGAGTAAACAGGAAGTGCATTGCAAGCCACTTCCAAAACTATAGAAATGACAGAGACATCTGGCTGCCTGGACAGTCACCAAAGTTTCCTCTGCAACACTGGGGCACCCATCTTCAGCCTATAGGACTAGAATATCCCACAGACTTTTCTGTGAAGCAGAAAATTTTTTTGTTTTTTTGTTTGTTTGTTTGTTTTGTTTTGTTTTTTGAGACAGAGTTTCTCTGTGTAACAGTCCTGGCATCTGCTTTGTAGACCAGGCTGGCCTTGAACTCAGAGAAATCCACCTTCCTCTGCCTCCCATGTGCTGGGATTAAAGACATGAGCCACCACCACCAAGCATGAAACAGAAATTTTGAAGGACTGTTCTGCCTTGTTTTGGCAAAGTTCAGCAGTCATTTTCTTCTGTGTCCTGCAGAATATCTGGTGGGCTTTTCTATGAAGCAGGAATTTTGAAGGACTGATCTGCCTTGTTTTGGCAAAGTTTGACAGTTCAGTTTGTTTAGTATACTGTCAGAAGTCAAGCCAAGGGCAATTTCTTGCCCAAATGGCTAGCTTTGCCACAATGAAAACAAACTCCATATGAAGGTTCTTTGCTATCCACCATCCCTTTATGAAGTAGATTGGTACTGCCAGGAACAGACATGTCTCACTGTCATTAAAAACCCTATGTTAACAAATCATTTTAAATGCCACATTCTGTAGGTCTCTGAAGTATTTGAAGACCACCTATCTATCTAATTTTTTTTTTTTTTTTTGGTTTTTCGAGACAGGGTTTCTCTTTGTAGTTTTAGTGGCTGTCCTGGATCTTGCTCTGTGGACCAGGCTGGCCTCCAACTCACAGAGATCCACCTGGCTCTGCCTCCCAAGTGCTGGGATTAAAGGCGTGCACCACCACCACCACCACCACCACCACCACCACCACCGCCGCCGCCCAGCCTAAAATATCTTTTTAACCTTGAAAACATACCTAACATGACTACGAGTTTGATTGTTATAGATGACTAATTACTAACTTGCATTTATAAATTATATATTACATTTTTAAATGAACTGCATAAGCACAATACCCCAAATAAGAGTAGAAACATATATAAAGCATAACAAAAATAACTTTAAATTTGTATCAATATACCAAAATCCACACCAATGTAAAATATTTGAGGTTAATGGTTGTCTTTTAATGCTATATTTCTATATCCCCCTAAATGACGACAAACATCCATAATCCACTGAATGACCAAAAACCACCCACCCACCTCTTGGGAATGTGGGCATTGTGTTCTCTAGACTGCTTCCTGTTGTCTGGGGATGACAGCATCTCTAGGAGACCCTGAGAAAATTGAGACAATGGTCAAGTCCTGGGAAAACTAGCTGTAACATTTGTGTCCAGTCTCAGAACTGTTCCCACACACAGGGATCAGTACATATGTCACCTGTCTTGTAGTTTTTCTAGGTTTATTTCTTTATGTCTGTAGCCAAGATTTCAGGAGATCTCCCCAGATCAAACCTGATCTCTATTAACCTTGAGGGAATCCACAGCCCTTCATCTCCTGTGGAAACAAAAACATAGCCTCTCCCCTAACACACTACATTTTGTGAATTCCATTTTAAAGTTAAGGCACCCCAAAAGTATCTAGGCTGGTTTAATCCCGCAGTCCTTCTTACAATCCAGTGTCTCTCAGCAGCTGTCGATTGCTCATCAGCATTCAAAAAATTCAAAGTCAACACGATATCATAGGGAATCCAGACTCCCTGTGTATTTCCCATATCTACCTGGCTTTTTCCCCTTTATATTACTTTACTCTCTCTTTAAAGACTTTATTATTTTTAAACTATTTACCTTTTCCTATGACTGTCTATACCCACTTTATCCTTAAGCCTGTGCACATTTTTAAATATACTATAACCTGTTCAGAGGTTTTTTCTTTTTTCTTTTTTTTTCTCTCTCTCTCTCTTTTTTTTTTATCCAGGCCTGTCTTTACTGCATGTCTCTAGACTTTTCTGACCATGTGAGCCAAACCTTAAACTGCTAAGCTGCTTTGTGCTGGTGGCTGGCTCTGCCCTGCTTGGATCCCTGAGAGTTGAGCTTTTTGTCCCTTGAGATTGGCTGAGATCTGTGTTCCACTGGGAGCTGCATTCAACCACCCCAGCTCTAGGCAGTTGATGCCCACGCTGTGGCAGGTATTTTTACTTAACTTTTTTTTTTTAATTGTTGTTTCTACTTAACATACTGGCTACTCAAGTGCTCACTGTATGGCAGAGCCTCTTGAAGGAGCCGTATCTGTAGGGTTTTTGTTTTTTGTCATTCCCTCCCACCCTCCACCCCCGCTTTCTCAGGCCCTATGTAGAAATAAGGCCCCCACATTGGGCGCCAAATATAGCAGACTTTCTTTTGTGCTACCAGTCAGCTCCCAAATCATCATGAAGATTTATTAATTATGAATTATTGGCCTTATCTTAAGCTTGTCCCACTAACATACTGAAACCTTTTTTAAAAATAAGATTTTATTTCTATTTTGTTGTTGTTGTTGTTGTGCCTTTTTAAAAAATCTTCATTTCTTGTTTTGTTTTTTTGGGTTTTGTTTTTTTGTTTTTTTTAAAGATTTATTTATTTATTATGTATACAGAAGAGGGTGCCAGATCTCATTACAGATGGTTGTGAGCCACCATGTGGGTGCTGGGAATTGAACTCAGGACCTCTGGAAGAGCACTCGGTGCTCTTAACCGCTGAGCCATCTCTCCAGCCCTCTTGTTTTGTTTTTTAAGACAGGGTCTTAAAAACCTGACTTTGGCTGTCCTGGAACTTGCTCTGTAGCCCAGGCTGGCTTCAAACTTGGAGATCCACCTGCCTCTGCCTCCCAAGTGCTGGGGGGGTGCATGTGCCACCATCACCTGGCTATTTCTATTATTTTTAATTATGTATAGGTGTATGTGTCTGCATGTGAGTGCAAGTGCCTGTGGAGACCAGAGGCATTGAATGCCCTGGAGCTGGGGTTACAAATGGTTGTGAGTCAGCTGATGGGTGCTGGGAACTGAACTCAGGTCCTCTGGAAAAGTAGCAAGTGCTCTTAGCCACTGAGCCATCTCTCCTCATCTCTTCAGTCTTACACACTGGAAACTGTTTCTACAGTCTTTCTACTTGTAAGATGGTCTGTTGGCATTTTAGATCTTTGGTGTTTATCCTCCCTCTTGATCATGTCATACATGTCACTCTATTATTTTCTGGCTTTGAGTGATTTTTGAGACGCTGATGCCAAACTGGTTTGCTATCCTTAAAAACTGACTCTCTGCCCAGAGGCATAGGGAACATTTTCTTTTTAAGGATACATCTAATTGACTAGCTGACTAGTCTGAGCTTATTTATCATGATATGTCCTCCCTTTTGGGGAGGTGCTAGGAACCAAAGCTGGGGCCCTGTGCGTACTGAACAAGTGCTCTACCACCAAGCAGCAGCCTCAGCCTGACATGTTCTTTCTTTAAAAAAAAATACATTTGTGTATGGGGTGTGTGTGTGTGTGTGTGTGTGTGTGTGTTTGTGTTTGTGTGTGTGTGTGTACACACCCATGTGCCACTGCAACACTGTAGTGGTCAGAGGACAGTTTGTGGGAGTAAGTTCTCTCCTTCTACCGTGTGGGTGTTAGGGATGAATCTCAGGTCCTCAGGCTTGGCAACAAGTGCCCTTCCCCACTCACCGTCTCTGTAGCCTGCTGGGTCCCGTCCAGGGCAAATTCAAGTCTTCTTCCCTCCACAGAAGTGTGGCTGAATTTGAATTATAGTTGTAAATATTAATTCTATTTCATTATTTTGGATTTCTTCTGTTGGGTACCAAATTTGTATGTTTAATCTATATTGTCTGATTTTAGTTTTTGGTTTTTTTTTGGGTTTTTTTTTTTTTTTTTTTGGTTTTTGGTTTTTCAAGACAGAATTTCTCTGCTTAGTTTTGAAGCCTGTCCTGGATCTCTCTCTGTAGACCAGGCTGGCCTCGAACTCACGGAGATCCGCCTGGCTCTGCCTCCCGAGTGCTGGGATTAAAGGCATGCGCCCCCACCGCCCGGCAGGTTTCATTTGTTAAGATATATTTTTATTATACTTACTATGTGTAGGTGTGTGTGTCTGTGCACGAGAGTGCAGAAGTGTCAGCAACCCCAGGAACTGGAATTACAGGCAGTTCTGGGCAGTCACGTGGGTACTGGGATCCAAACTCAGTCCCCTGGCGGAGCAGCAGGCACTGAGCCATCTCTCCTGGTCCACTGTGTTGTTTCTGAGCTTTTGAATTTCTGATTTGGGGTGGAGATTACGGCTCAGCAGCAGAACGCTTGTCCACCATGCTTAGCCCTGGGTTGATCTCTCTGAGGGAGGGGACAGGCTTAGTCTCTATCCCCCTGTTTCTTATTTCCACCGACTACATGATTTCCCCTAGATGTCCTTTTTTGTTGATTTGGGTCACATTCCCGGGGACTCTGAGACAAGGGCGTGTGCCAGGTGCTTGCTAGAGAGAGCCCTCGCCAGAGGAAGAGGACTTGGAGGGAAGCAGCAGCTGGTTAATGTGTAACCACCAGCTCTCTCCAGGACAAAAACTTTGATCTGTAGCCTTTGACTACTTTCAGTTCGTGAATACTTGCGGCTGACTGCTCCAGAGCACAGATAACAGCAGACATAGTACAATAATAAGGAAAGGTAACTGCTGGGTGTTTGTGACTTTGGTTTTGAATATAATTTATTTGAATTTGACTTTTTGTCTGGGTGTGGTGGAGTGTAAACCCATCTGGGCTGCTGAAACAAGAGACTCTTGAGTTCCTTCTGAGCCTTGCTTATATAGTGAGTTCTAGGCCAGCCTGGGCTATACAGTGCAAGCTGTGGTCTCAGCAAAGTCAAATTTCGTATCATTTAAGTTTTGATAATGGCTTTGATAATGAAAAATTTCCATGTAACAGTTGGTTCTCGGGCTAGTTGGAGGCAGCTGCCCTACATCACTGGCCTCCTTGGTCTCAGCTGATGCCATAAGGAAGTGTTGAAACAAAATCTCTTTTGGTTGCTGTGGTTGTCTTTAGATAGAATCACATGTACCCCCAAGCTGGCTCCAAACTGGCTGTGTGGCTGGAGATGACCGTGAACTCCTGATCGTCCTGTTCCCAAGTGTTCAGATCACAGGAGCGAGCAGCTGGGCCCACACATGAGCTCTGAAACAGACTGGCCCTTCAGGGACATCTACCTGCGGATAAGGACTTCATACCCTGCATGGGAAGTCACTGTTGCCAGTCACACCTTGAGGAAAAGGGGTGACCTTGGGTGAGGGGGTTCCCTTTGCCTAAAGAAAATTCCCAGAAAGAGCCTAACATTATCCGCAGCATGAAAAGTGCCCTTTAACCCTGGAGGGCAGCTGGGGACAGAGAGCAGCCCCACGGCTGTGTACCTTGTCAGTTTATTTCATTTTCTGCTTTGAAACAATATTTGTCATGCTTCCATAAAAACTTACGGTTCGCCGGGCGTTGGTAGCGCACGCCTTTAATCCCAGCACTCGGGAGGCAGAGCCAAGCGGATCTCTGTGAGTTCGAGGCCAGCCTGGGCTACCAAGTGAGCTCCAGGAAAGGCACAAAGCTACACAGAGAAACTCTGTCTCGAAAAAACCAAAAAAAAAAAAAAAAAAAACTTACAGTTCTAGCTAGGTGCGGTGGTGCACGCCTTTAATCCTAGCCCTTGGGAGCCAGAGGCAGGTGGATCTCTGTGAGTTTGAGGCCAGCCTGGTCTACAGAGTGTTCCAGGACAGTCAGGGCTACATAATGAGACTCTGTCTTGGAAAAACTCAAACTAAAACAAAAAAACAAAACTTATTGTGGTTCTTTGTGTGTGTGTGTATGTGTGTGTGTGTGTGTGTGTGTGTGTATACGTGCACATGTGTGCACTTATTATAATTTTAGATACTAAATTTTTTATTAAAATTTAATTTTTCAGATTTTTTTCTGAACCAGCTTTTTTCTTTTTAATATTTTTTTGAGATTCTAATTACACTATCTTTCCCCTTTTCTCCCTCCAAACCCTCCCATGTACCCTCCCCCTTTCAAATTCAAATTTAGTTGTTTTATATGTGTGTTCGTGGGCACGCATGTATGTGTATGTACATACATTCAAGCGCGCACACACATATAAACACACATTCCTAAATACATAAATACAACCTGCTCAACCTGTATAATTGTAACGAGCACAGCAAAAAAATGCCTTTGACCCTCAAATCAGAGACTTCTGTTACGTCACACAGGTGAGCAGCCTTGGGGACAGAGGCTTAGGACTGTAGTCAGGAATATAGAGTGTGAACCTTGTGTGATGCCCCAGAGTAATGAAATACAACTTTCGTTATACTAAGTACGTGTATCCACCTTCATGACCCTGACAATAATGTTACTCCTGTATGTATGTTTTCAGGGCTGACCATTTGGCATTGGATAACAAATGGGTGTGCTCTTCCCAAATCAGCTTTTACATTTTCATCTTTAGAAGACCATGGGAAAGGGTTCGACGGTTTTCCTAGTTTTTTTCCAGCTCAAGGGCGCCATCTTCTGTTACTATGGTGAGTTGCCATTTTCTGGATTCTGATGTTCTGTTTTGTTTGTTCTTTTCAGGCCGGCATTGAATTCTCCATGCAGTGAAGAATGACTTTCGTGAGCTCCTGATGTACCTGCCTCCAAGTTCTGGGATTACAGATGTGTCCCATCACACCAGCCTTCTCCTCCCCGCCCCCTTCCTTCCTTCCTTTCTCTCTCTCTCAGTCTCACACTGCAGTCCAGGCTAACCTGGAATGCACTCTGTAGTCTGCTGGCCTTGAACTGGTTATCTTTCTGCGGTACCTCCTGGGGTGCTGCAGTTACTGGCATGACCTCCACACCTGGCCTGATGTGTTCTTCTTACAGTCAAATGCCTCCCGATTCTTCTATTTATTGTCAGGAACAATTATTTTACTTCTCACAGTTTCCCAAAAGAGATACGTTCTCAAGACTAGCACCATTGTTCCTATGAATTTTCCAACTGTGACTTCTGTTGCCTGTGGCAACATGCTGGGTTTCAGACCAGTTCTCAGCCATTCCCACTGTGGGTTAGGACCTTCCTTCTAGGAGCGAACCATTGTTCACTAATGACCCAGCTTCCCCTGTCCTTTCAAGCTGTTCTGGTGGCTTCCACAGGCTCCTGGGATTCCAGCTGGTCTCCAGTGTCATTTCCCCAGGTTTCCCCGCAAGCTGGAGAATGCAGGACTTTCTATTCTGTGTTTAGTTCCATGTAGGCATTTCTATTTACTTTTCTTTTTATTCTTCCCAGACATTCATGCCAAGATGCGGCATTATCTCCTTCAATTTTGTCATTCTGGCAAATCTATCAATTTTTGTTCTTAAATGTGTTATTTCTTGTTAGAGGAGCCTTTTTCCAGCTGGACAGGAGGACCACAGGTTCAAAGCCTGCTTGGACTACCAAGTGAATTCTAGGCCAGCCTGGGGAAGTTGGTGGGATCCTCTGTCAAAACCAAACAAAATGCAGATGTGTAGTGCAGTGGCAGAGTCCTTGCTGACGGTCGCAAGGCCCAGGGTTCCAGCCCCAGTATTGAGAACTATGCAGACCAAATAAACAGAAAACTTTCCCATCCTAAGTCAAAAAGATTTTCTTTTAAAAATTATTTTTTAATTGTGTGTGTGTGTGTGTGTGTGCACGCGCGCACATGCACATGAGGATAAGTGCCCAAAGAGGGTATTGTGTCTCTTGGAACTAGAATTACAAGTGGTTGTGAGCTGTGTGGTGTGGGTGTTGGAAGTCACACTCAGATCCTGCAAAAGCAGTGCGTGCACTCTTAACCACTGAGCCGGTTCTCTGCCTTCCTTATTGTAATTTTTACTACGTGTATGTCATGGCGTGCTTCTGTGGCCAGAGGACAACTGTGAGAGCTTGTTCTCTTCTCCCTTCCACCGATCCCAAGGATGGAAATCAAGCCCTCGGTCTTAGTGGCAAGCACCTGGACCCTCTGAGCCATCTTGCAGCACTCTGTCTTTCCACTGACATCTTTAAAGAAATAATGTTTTCTCTTTAATTTTGTGTATGTGTAGTTATGTGAGTGCAGGTACCCACAGGGGCCAGAAGAGGGTGTCAGATAACCTGGCGGCTGTGAGCATCCTGATGTGAGGGCCAGGAGCTGAACTGTGCTCCTTGAGGGAGCAGCTGGTGCTCCCAACCCCTGAGGGAATCATCTGGCTCCTCCATTACATCTTAAACTCACTGAAAGTTCACCTTGTTGAGTGTGGAACGGACCTAGCTTCATCTTTCTAGGGTGGCTTGGTCCTCAGCTCTTGGTCACCTCAAAACACTTGGCAATCCTCCTGCCTCAGCCTCCTAAACTGAGATTATAGGTGTGTGCCACCACATCCAGTTATAAATGAGTTTTCTCTACAAAGTTTCTAAATAGTTTCTGTTGTGTTTCATAAAAACACAAATGTTGGCCGGGCGGTGGTGGCGCACGCCTTTAATCCCAGCACTTGGGAGGCAGAGCCAGGCGGATCTTTGTGAGTTCAAGGCCAGCCTGGTCTACAGAGGGAGATCCAAGAAAGGCGCAAAGCTACACAGAGAAACCCTGTCTCGAAAAACAAACAAACAAACAAACAAACAAAAAAAAACAAATGTTGAATTAAAAAAAAAAAAACACCAAAAACCTGGGAGTGGGGTATGGTGGCACAGGCCTTTAATCCCAGCAGAGGCAGGCAGATCTCTGAGTTCAAGCTCAGCCTGGTCTACAAATCGAGTTCCAGGACAGCCAGGCCTATGCAGGGAAACCTTGTCTCAAAAAAACCAAAATCAAACAAAAAAGCTGGAGACAGTGGAGCACTCAGGAGCTGTGGAGCGGCGAGCCGGACCGGGAAGCCCTCTTTTCCTAAGGAAGCCGGCTTTCCCACCGCTCCGGCCTTACCAGTTTCCTATGTCCAGCTGCATGTGGATCTGTTCGCAAGCTTTCTCTCTGTTCTGTTGGCTTGTTTGTCCTTGTGTCTGTCGGATATTTGGTTTTGTTTTGAGGATCCAGCCGCAGCCTTTGTCCATGCTTAGCAAATATTTATCTCTGTCACACCCCAGCCTCCAGGCCTAGTTCATTCACTCCTCCTTTTTTGTGTTGCAGCAGAGTCTCACTGTAGCCCCGGCTGGCCTGGAACTTGTTATACAGACCAAGCTGGCCTCAAACTCAAGGGTCACCTGCCTCTATCTGCCCACCATGGGACTAAAGGCATTGCACCGACATGCCCTTCCTTCCTCTCTCCCTCTTTCCTCCCTCCCTCCCTCCCTCCTTCTTTCCTTCCTTTTTCTTAACAGTCTCTGAGGTTAGGTTTGGGTGTGTAGTTGTTGGCCATTGTCTAATATGCACAAACCCCGTGTCGGATCCCCAGGATAACACAGAGTGGGGTTGCTGGTGTGTGACTGTCATCTGAGCACTGGGGAGGCAGACACGGGAGGATTAGGAGTTTGAGGCCATCCGGGATGCATGAGACCCTGTCTCGAAAGTGAATAAAAAATAAAAATCTCTGTGTGCTTTGTCGTAAGGCTGGGTGCACTGTCTACCCTTTAGCTTTTTATTTTTGTTTCATTTTGTTTTTCATAGTGGACTCCTTTTACAGATTACTGTCCCATGTATACTTTATTTATGTGTGTGTGTTAGGGTTCTCTAGAGAAACAGAACTGATAAAATGAATATATATCTATGTGAATATATGTGTATGTATGAGATTTATTAGAGTGACTCACAGATAATGGTGTGAGTATCCCAACAATGCTGTCTGCTGATGGAAAGCCCCAGGATGTAATAGTTGTTTGGTCCACGAGGCAGGATGTCTCCGTTGGTCTTCAGTGTGCGTTGGAATCCTGAAGTAGGCTCTAAGGCCAGTGAAGGAATGAACTTGCCAGTGAGAAAGGTCGAGCAGGCAAAGAGCAAGTCCTTCTTCCATGTGCAGCAGAAGGTGTGGATCTTCCCGCTTCAAACGATCCAGTTGAGAAAAACCCATCACAGATATTCAGCAGCTTGGGTTTTGATAATTCCAGGTGTAGTCAAGTTGACAACCAAGAATAGGCATCACGGTGTGAGTATGTGTACCTGCGCTGTGCAGGTACCTGAACAGGTACACAAACAGCCCAGAGAACATCAGACGCCTTGGGGTTAGAGGTAGCTGGATGTGGTGACCAGACCTGGGTCCTCTGCATGGGCAGTGTGCACTCTTAACCTCAGAACCCTCTTTCCAATGCTCTGTATTCTTTTTTTATTCATTTATTTTTATTTTATATGCATTGGTGTTTTACCTGCATGTATGTCTGTGTGAGGGTGTCAGATCCCCTGGAATAGGAGTCACAGAGAGTTGTGGGTGCTGGGAATTGAACCTGGGACCTCTGGAAAAGCAGTCAGTGCTCTTAACCACTGAGCCATCTCTCCAATCCCCAGAACTCTATATTCTTAAATGAGTCAAGTTTCTTAAAAAAAAAAGAAAGAAAGAAAGAAAGAAAGAAAGAAAGAAAGAAAGAAAGAAAAAGAAAGAAAGAAAGAAGGAAAGAAAGAGACAGAAAGAAAGAAAGAAAGAAAGAAA
>CABHPP010098544.1:0-11863 GCA_902168425.1 Peromyscus attwateri | reverse complement strand
CTGCCCAAACAAGAAAACAACCCCCGTTCACAGAATCTGCCCCCAGCTTGTACATGAGGCTAATTTCATGAACAGTACCTGGGGGGATTCAGAGAACACTATTAACACTTCTGATGAAATATGTACCAGAGTGTCTTCAGCACTGGGAACTTACTGCAACAAGTTATCCCTGAATGTGTCCAAAGCTGGCCCTAACAAATCAAAGAACAAGGCGTCCTCACAGGATGTTTTATCTCATCACACCTCTATGGAGGAAGTTCAGTGCAAAGACGTCAACATACCAGGTGAAAATGTCGGCTCATCTCTCCCACAAACCTCACCTCAGGAGGACCTCAGAGGACAGCCCCACAGCGTGGCTACAGCAGGTTCAAAGAACAAAATGACCTCACAAGATAGATCACCTCCATTCTCCAGCAAGGAGGCCCAGAATGAGGGTCCCATTGTGCAAGAAAAAGACCTCAGCCCATCCTCCCCAGAAATACCCCAGGGACACCTCAGTGGCCGGAGCCAGACTGCACCCAGAGCCCCCTTTAGAAAGCGGGTTTGGAAGAGCCTACAGAGCAGGATTATAAAAGGCCTGAGAAGTTTATGTTGCTGCCTACCAACAGAAGAGAGGGAGCGCCTAGGCTGCAACAAAATCCTGCCTGTGAGCTTAAAGGACCATGGAGGCAGCCAAGGTAACAGGTAGGTGGAGAGGCTACAATGCACTTTTGTATCTAGGCCTTTTTTAAAATAGTGTTCTTTTCTTTAAAGAAAAAAAACTTTATTTACTATATGTGTGTGGAAGTTAACTTGCAGGAATCAGTTCTGTCTTTATACCATGTGGGTCCTAGGGAATGAATTAAGGTCCCCAGGCTTGGGGTCAAGTGCCTTTACTCACTAAGCTGTTTCCTTGACTAAATGATTTGCTTTTAAATAAACAGGTTATAAATATACCCATTTTAGGAGTTCACACCAGAAAGCAAATCGCACAGTATCCTTCCTGAGAAACTTGACCTAGATGTAGACAGACAGCAGAGGATAGTGGCCCAAGGCATGGATGAGGAGAAGGGTTGGTGAAGAGAGCAATGGGGCAGGCGCTCAGGAGGAATAAGACTGAAGGCCCAGCACTGCACAGGACCAGCACAACCAAGCAGAAGACCTGCATGTTCTCCTAAGAGGCCCCTTTCTTCTGTCTGTTTCAAGTGCTGTTGGAGGCACTGTGCTCCCCAAAACCTGAAACCAGAGAGTGGAGAGCAGCATGCTGAGGATGCACAGGGCCACTGGAGAGAGCCAGGTAGGAAGTTCAGATGGCTGTGTGCCATGGGAAGCTGTGTTCATATCATAGGCTGAAACTAGGGGTAAAGTGTTCCTGTGTCTGCAGACGATGACTGGGGAGGAGGGGGCATGCCACACCCTTTGCAGATCATCTGGACCCTGAGGACTGAGAAAGGATTCTGGGAGGCAGGTCTGACAGGCTCATGATCCTCCTGACTCTCCCTTGTAGGTAAGTTCATGATGGCTGGTGGTGCCACAATTGTGCCCGTAAAGTGAAGCACTCTGTGGGACCAGAAATCCTTTAAACAAGGATCCACGGAGTGCTGTGATCATTAGGAAAACAGGCCCCAGAGGACCTTCCAAGCACAGAGAGATCTTCAGTCCAGCTACCTGTCTCCAGGTGTACCTGTGAGCCATTAGAAGAGACAGCAGCACTGAAAGCAGAGGAGGACCACAGACAGCCTGACCAGTTTCTATGTGTTCAAGATGAATATTGCTGACCAGGTTGGAGCCAGAAACAGAGGAATGAGTTTGCACGAGTGTCCATCTTGTGCTCATTTGGGAAGGTAGAGTGTGTGGGAACAGGTGAGTCCATTAGTTATGGTGTGGCTCTCAGCATCATCCTGAACTACTAGACAGCTTGCTTCCTGTCCCCACCAGATCCAGACACCTTCACAACTCACCCCAGCACTATTATTGGTGAACCTGTTTGTTGCTTTGCAACCTGAGTCATATGGATGTACTCTTCTGTACTCTGTATCTGGACAGACAGGAACAGACAGACAGACAGACAGACAGACACACACACACACACACACACACACACACACACACACACACTTCTTCCAATGTACCTTGTGCACAGTTGACACTAGTGAAGTTTGCTTGAACTGGAGAGGACTCCCATTCCAAGCAAGATAATTTCATATTTCATGTGATTTCCCTCCTGGAAATGTCTCAAAATTCCTCTAACTCAGCTTTTTCCTGTCTCCATCTCCAACGCAATCACTTACCACCCTGCTCTACTGCTTCGCAGGAGCCATGTGAAGCCAACACATGCCAAGATGCACATTTTGCCCCAGGGCATCCGGTCGTGTGCAAGGTAAGTCCCACCAGCTGTGCTTTCAATGGAAGCAAGGTGAAGTCTGGAGTGTTTGACAGTTGGATTCAGGGATGGAGCTGGTTCCAAGCATGATCGTGGATAGGACCTGTTGATCGAAAAACAATGGCAACCCCTGGCCTGACAGTGAGGGTGTTCCTCTGGGTGGTTCATGGTCTCCTGACATATTTCCACCTCCTAAGATAACTCAGAGACACTTAAAGGGATTTAAGGGGTCAGATTCACACCCCTCCTTAGGCCCACACTGTAGTACACCCCAAAACCATACTTTAGTACACCCCAAGATACTATTTTCAACAGTATCTCACACAAAGATCCCAGCTGTTTTCTTTCTGACATCCTTTAGGGACGTTGCTGTTGCTGAGGCTTTGTGTCCCCAGGCAGCAGGCTGGGAAAGACCTTTGCTGCCTGTATGACCCTGTGCTGGGGCTATTAAAGAGACTCCTGGGACTACACTCAGGGACATTTTCAACTGGATGGTGCTTAGAGCAGAAGATGCCACTCAAGCCCTAACACACTGGATGGAAGGGGGACACACAGGTGATGCTCCTCTGCTCAGCCCATGGGGAAGTTATGATTGGTTACAGGGTGATGGACAACTGAGCATTTGGTAATCTTAACAAAATGCCTTGTTATCAGGTCTCCTTGATGGAAGAGGCTTCTTCTGATTGACATAGAATTTGGGCCAGAGACTTACATTCAGATGGACTAAGAACAACAAAAGAAAATGTCTGCTGATCCAGGTAGCCCCCAGGTCCTTGTACTAACTCCTTGTTTTGGTGGAACAGTGTCTGAGGCAGCTTGGAGACTTACCTCACTGAGGGTAATGCCTCTCTGTCCTGGCAGGAGCCATGTGAGGGTGAGGTACTGCTCAATCCCCTCCATCTACTGTATGGAGTCAACTGTTCCCTTGATCACCTAGGCAGGGACACCACTTCTCCATCAGAAATACTGCTGTCTGCAAGGGACAGACATAGAGAACAGACAGTAATTTGAGGGCGTTTTATAGCGGGGGCCCCTTTTAGAGAGTGACATCAACCAATACCTAGAGAACTGAACCATGAAGACAGTCTCTAGAAAAAGTCCTAGACAGTGAGAGCTGAGTGACTGATGACTTTATACATTGTGTATCCAGGTGAAGATCAGCCATTGAGGATATGCTCAGAGAGCTGGGCATAAGATTGCTCTGCAGAAGTGTTACCAAGAAAGACAGGCACCAGACAAAAAGATATATGGCACAAATATCTGAATAAAGAGACCATTTTCTTGCTACAATAAATTCCTTTGTATATTTGAACCACATGCTCTGGTGTCCTGATTTATATCTATATGAATATTTTGATAGTGGAATTGGTTAGCATGTCTATCTTCTGAATTTCTCCCTGTGGTGAGAGCAGCCTCATTCTCCATGATGTACTTTGGTCTTCATTCTGTGCATTAGATCTCTGCCCTCTTCCTCCTATATACTGCCTAGTCTACATCCTAGAAACATCTCTCCATCCTGCTATTATCACTAATGGAGAATTTTGTTTTAGGTTCCACATACGCAGTGTTTCTCTCTTTTAAGGGTAATTTTTCTTGGCATAATGTCCTTCATGTGTGGTGGTATTGTGTTCCCCAAAATATTGTGTACCTTAATAAACTTATCTGGAAGGTCAGAGAAATAAAACAAGCCACAGCTATCTCACCTCGCTGGATCCTCAGCTGGTCTTGCTTCCTCAGACTGGAAGCCTCTATGTCCTCATATCCGAATGACTCTGAGCTGAACTGCTGCTAGAAGCCCAAATGCTTCTCCAGGCCAAATGCCTCAAGTTTCTGGTCCTCACGCCTTATATACCTTTCTGCTTTCTACTACCACCCCTGGGATTAAAGTCTGGCTTTCTGGGATTAAAGGTGTGTGTCACCATGCTTGGCTGTTTCCAATGTGGCCTTGAACTCACAGAGATCCAGAGGGATTTCTATCTCTGGAATGCTAGGATTAAAGGCGTGTGCTACCACTGCCTAACCTCTGTTTAATATTGTGGCTGTTCCATCTCTGACCCCAGATAAGTTTATTAGCATGCACAATATTTGGGGGAATACAATACCACATTCATGTTGACTCAAGTTGACAAGTCTCAGTATCCATCTCCCCTTTCTTTTTCTGAGACAGGGTCTTGCTGTGTATCCTAGGTTGACCTACAACTCCTGATACTCCCATTCAGAATCCTGGGTACTGGGGTGACAGTTTTGTACCTCCTGAATTATAAGGCCTAATTACATTCTTCTTCAACAGACATGTGGATGTAGGGTAGACACATTGTTAAAGGATTAGGTTTTGATTCATTTTGAAATACTTCCATCTTTCTCTGCAGTTGACCTATCTTAGCATCATCAAAAAGATCCTTATATTCGGGTGTGGAAATGCTCACAAGGGCCCTGACTCCTAATAACAAGGCACTGCCTTTGTGTAACCTGTAACCTGGTTCCCTCCTCAACTTGTATTTCTGCCCTGCCATTCATATCCTGTTAAGGGGGCAGAGTTTCCTTCAAGGGACAAGGGATGCTCTATGCTGTGATGTGAACTAGAGACTGAGAGGCTTCCAAAATGACAGGAGCCCTGGCCCCCTGCAACCAAATCACTGTCAGAAGAAACTAAAAAAGCAGCTCACTTCTGTTCCTGTGGAGACACAGCCAGCATGGGCCATCTGGAAGGTCTGGTTTTGGTTTCATGAGGGATCCTATACTGTGCTGTATCAGTTCACCCCTTGCTGCATGCTGGTTAACTCCATAGCCTGGTTGTCAGGAATAGGTCTCAGATACATGGGGCAGTACAGAGGTCTCTTTGGCATCCTGACCTCCTTTCCTTTGTTATGTCCAGAATGTTGAGAGGACTGTATCACAGGGCAGACATGGTTTCAAACTTTGAGAAATCTCCACAATGTGTCTCATGATGATTGTATCAATGTGTGCTCTGCCAACAATGTCCAAGGGTCTTTAATTCATACATAGGCAAATATTTTTTTTTGTCTTTTGATAATATCCAGACTAGTTCATATGGTGACATTTATGACAACTCATTTATCAATGGTTGGCCATATTTCCTGGATGAATAGAGTTTAATTCACAAAGTTCTAACCTATGTCTCTACCTTGGTGAGTTTTCCCTACTTTTCTAATAGCTATTTCAGAGTATCAGGTCTTACATGAAGGTAGTTGGTCCATTTTGAGTTGATTTTTATGCAGGCAGAGAGATAAAGATCTAGTTCACTCTTCCATATCAAAAGCCCAGTTGTTTCTAGAACCATTTGGGGTCTACATAGAAAGTTGCAGGCAAGTCTGTGCTAAATAGGGAGACTATATCTATAAATAGATAGATAGATAGATAGATAGATAGATAGATAGATAGATAGACAGACAGATGAAAGAAAATGCAAAAGCTAGATACAGGAATTTTCCCAGGGGCCTGCCCAGAGATGATTCCTCCCAGACTCAAGGGGAAGACACTACGTCCAGCATGGGGTTATCTGAAGGAAAAGAATCTATTTACACCATGCTCTTTTGTCTGTTTACTTTATTTCTCTAACACAAAATTCTGTCTATACAGCTTCAGTTCTGTCCTGAACTCAGCTCCTCTCTGTCCCTTCTTTTCCTGTCCTCTCATAGTTTTAGTAAGCACCTATGCTTTCGATCTCATCTTTGTCTTCAGTTTCTCCATCCATGCTCTTTTCTTCTCTTCCTACTCTCTTGATCTGACCCAATCCTTATTCTCTACAAAAAAAAAAAAAATCTGCCTTGTTCCTTTCTCTCCAACCACGAGACTCTCTGACCAGGAATTCTGCCTCCCCTTCACTCCAACCTGGATCTGCAAAAATCTTTTGTTCTGGGTCAAATGCTCTGGAATGGCATTTGGCCAGTATGGGGAAGGAAAGTCTGAGCTTCAGTTGCAAGAAACAAGACTAAGCATCTAGAGTCTGCCTGTCTCCTAGGCTCTATAGGGGTGTTATTTAGTAGATCAGCAGAAGGTCTGAGAAACTTAACAGTTTGCCATATGGCCTAGTAGTATATGAGCACACAAGATTTTCATAGCAGAAGAAGACAGCTAGTATATATTAAAGGCTGAATAACACCAAATATTCCCTGATAAATGGCATGCCTCTAGAAAAATTCCTTGATCTTTTTATGTATAGCTTTATTATATACAGCTGAATCTCTATAATATATTCTTGTGTCTCAAAGCAGGTAGATACCTAGGATTCACTTAAAATTTGTCTGTTCTCTTCCCAATTATCTATTAACTAATCAACAGTAAAGATTCATGAAGATGCTGAAACAGGAGGTGGATCAGTTTCTTAGTTCCTAAAATGTACAGTGGATAGATATAATCTCTGTTTAAGGAGTAATTAGTGCTTTGTACAACATTTGTCTACAAAAGACCTGGGGGAAACACAAGAAAGTCTGTACACAGAAACAGCTGTCTATCAACTTCTGACACTAGAAAACTTTAGAATGTCATTTAATTAATACTGTTGGATCTTTGTGTACTTGTTAGAATTTGATCTATCTTAACCTCAGATTTAGGTGAAGGCAAAGAAAACTGTAAGACAGAAATTAGCATTCTATCCCCAGTTATAAAAATCCAGAGAATGTGGGGTCAGAAAGATTGGTTAAGAGTACCTCTTGCTGTTGAAGAGGATGGATGTTCAATTCCCCAAACTCACACAAGGTGATTCACAAACAACTGGTATAATTTCAGCTCCATGTGTTCAACACCTCTGGTCTCCATAGGTGCCTTCATTCACATGTACACACTCACTAGACACACATGTAAGTGTAAAGGAGGGAGCAGTAAAACCCTGAACCAGGCCACTCCATGGGTGGAGTAGAAGGAAGGTTTATTTGGGGAGTTCAAAGCTGGCATGGTTATATCTTGGGGGCAAAGAGAAACAAAAATCATTTGGAGGAGTCCAAAGCTGCCATGACTACCCCTTGGGAGGCAGAGGATAGCAGAATGGTAAGGAAAGTCATGCCTATTTTAAAGAAGTGGGGGAAGTATGCAGCCCAAAAGAGCCTGGTACGGAGGTTTGAGAGCCATAAGAGATCAGCAGCCAGCATGGAACTTTGGTATTTTATGGGTATGTGCTAATAGGGACCTAGATGCCTCATTTGCTGAGGTGGGGGAGATAAGGGAGTGATAGCTCTTCCTAGCAGACAGAAACCCATTTCACAGGTTTCTGAGGAGTACTGAGTATATACATCAGTAATCCCCTGTTGAATCTATCAAAAGTGTAGGCTGAGCTGAGCCCAGACTGTCATTTAGGACATTGTCAGTGGCACTGCAATTGGAGGGGGATTGGAACTTAACATCCCAACATTTCTCTGATGATAGGAGCTGATTGTAGTTATTATCTGACTTCTTTGAGCTGAATTGGGATGTTGTAGGGGTTCCAAGAAGGTTGGGAAGTAGGTCAGTCAAAAGTGGAGGGTGAGGAAACAGGCAGGTAGGTAATAGTAGGAGACCCTGGGAAATTTTGTCACAAGTGTCTGGTTTATGGACCACTGTGTAATGTTGCCAGTTTTTTTTTTCTGGAAAGAACCTGCAGAGATAGACAGCAATCATGGTTATGTGGCACAAAGAGACTCCACCTGGGACCAACTTCAAGTGTGGCCACACTGACACCTTGGCAGAGAACTGCCACACACTTCACCTACTGCCAGGCCCTTCTCAAACTGTGAACAAACAACACTGGAGGGTTGACTACCCCATTCTGCCTTGCCAAGGTAGGTCAGGTCCTAAGGCTTTAGTGAAATCTTTGAGTCCAAGGAGAAAAAAGACTTAAGGAGAAGGGCAAAGGGAGGGGTAGGGGGAGTCAAGAGACCCAAAGGAGAGTACTGCAAAGGAGTCAGCCCCTGGATGATGTAGTTTGTGAGTCAGCCCATATAAGTCTTTATCTCTCTGTCGCTTGGCCAGACTGGCTCACACAGAATATTCTGCATCAGTAGGTAAATACTCTGCCACTGAACTATATCCTTAGTGCTTTGTGGAATTCGATCTCTTTTTAAATAACAAAATAAAATAAGATAAAATGTAACACATCAGAATAGGATAAAACAAACAGAAAGAAAATTGCATAATGGAATGAATAAGAATCAGAGACCCAATCTATGGCATATTCAGGAACTCCATAAAAACAATAAGCAGGAAGCCAAGATATATACACAAAAGACCTATAGCATAAAAAGAGAGAAAAATATATAAATAAATAAATAATTAAAAAATAAACTAATGAAAAAAAAAAAGAAAAAGGAAATCCATGACATGGCATAATGAAACAAGGAACTTCAGAAACGTCACTGAGTTTATTTTCTGTTGGCCATCTACTTCTGGGGATGCAGCCTACCCTTAAGAGTACTTCATGTCTCCAGTGAAACTCCCTTGGAGAAAACTAAATTTTCATTCGAAAGAAGTTATCAATTGGAGATACCTTCCGGGTGAGGGATGGGGACTTGTGTCCACTTCTCTTTTCAACTCTAGGACCCCATCTGTTACAGATCTGTGCAGGCACCCTTGATGCTGTCTCAGTCTCCATGAGTTCTTTGTTTTCTTGGTGCCCTCTGTACCCAATGCATTTTACACTCTTTCTGCCTCTTCTTCAGAGGAGTTCCCTGAGATCTGAGGAGAGGGATCTGATGGAGGCTTCCCTTTTAAGGATGAGAGTGTCAAGATCTCCTTTCTCTACATAATGCTTGGGTGTGGGTCTCTGTATTTGTTCTCATCAGCTACAGAAGGAAGCTTCTCTAATGATGACTGAGCAAGGCACTGATATATAAGTATAGCAGAATGTCGTTAGGAATCACTTGATTGCTACATTTTTATTATTTAGAGAAGAGGTATTTGGATTTACTCTAGGTTCTTGGGCAATCTTGTCTAAGGCTCTCGGTCATCCAAGCAGTGTTGGGTACAGTTTCTCTCTAGTGGAGGAGGCCTTAAGTCAAATCAGATATTGGTTGGTTACTTGACAAGCTTTGCCCCACCATTGCCCTAGCATATCTTGCGGGTAGGACATTAGTAAGTCAAAGGTTTTGTGGTTGTGTTAGTTGTTTCATTTCTCCTTAGAATCGTGGAGAGTATCTTTCTGTACCAAGACTCCTGCACATAGGGGTTGAGGTTCTATGTATGTCGAATTCCTCCATGGTCAGTGAGTTGTGAAGGTGATATCTTCAGCAATGTGGCCTTGCCATAAGTTTGTGGAGAGCAGCCTGGAGTCTTGACAACAGCCTTGGTTGTTTGGAGATTCTTTTTGTTGTTGTTGTTTTTTTTATTTTTATAATTTTTTTTATTTAAAAGAATATTTTCTTTCATTTTACATACCAGCCAATTCCCCTCTCCTCTTCTCCTTCTCCTCCCACCTACCTGCATTCCACCCCATCCCCTCCTCATAGAGAGTAAGGCCTCCCTTGGGTAGTCAACATAGACTGTTATACCATGTTGGGGCTAGACCTAGCCCCTCCCTCCTGCATCAAGGCTGAGTAAGGCAGTATACCATAGGAAATGAGTTCTAAAAAGCCAATTTGTGTACCTGGGGTAAGTCTTGGTCCCATTGCCAGGGGACCAACAAACACATTCACATCAAGCAATGCAACTTTCCCCCACATTCAGAGGGCATAGTTTGGTCTTATATAGGCTCTCCAGCTGTCAGTCCAGAGGCCATGAGCTCCCATTACATTGGGTCAGCTATTTCTGTAGTATTCCCCATCATGATTCTGACCCCTCTCCTTGCTCCTATAATCCTTCCTCCTTCTCTTCAACCCAGGATCTTGGCCAAGTGCTTGGCTGTGGGTCTCTGCATCTGTTTCCATCAGTCATTGGATATAGGTTCTATGATGACAATTAGGGTAGACACCAATTTGAGTGAAGGGGAAGGCTAGTTCAAGAACCCTCTCCACCATTGCTATGAGTTTTAGTTGGAGACAATCTGGTGAGTGCCCAGGGTTTTCCCTAGCTGCAGATTTCTCCCCATCCCCTTAATGGTACACTCTGTCTAGATATCTCTTTCATTGCTCTCCCTCCCTGTTTCTCCCCCATGTTCCCACCTCCCATCCCCTCCCCTCCCCTCTACTCCCCGCTCTCAGTTTGCCCAGGAGATCTTAACCCTTTCCCCTTCCTGGGGCGATCCATGTGTGTCCCTCTTAGTGTCCGCCTCTTTACCTTGCTTCTCTGGGGTTGTGGATTATAGCCCTGTTATCACTGGCTTTGCTTCTAACATTCACTTATGAGTGAGTACATACTGTGTTTGTTTTTCTGAGTCTGGGTTACCTCACTCAGGATGATTTTTTTCTAGTTCCATCCATTTGCCTACAAATTTCATGATGACATTATTTTTACTGCTGCGTAATACTCCATTGTGTAAATGTACCACATTTTCTTTATCCATTCTTCTGTTGAAGGGCGTCTAGGATGTTTCCAGGTTCTGGTTGTTATGAATAATGCTGCTATGAACATGGTTGAGCAAATGTCCTTGTGGCATGGTTGAGCAACTTTTGGGTATATGCCCAGGAGTGGTATTGCTGAGTGTTGAGGTATGTGGATTCCCAATTTTCTGAGATACCATCATATTGATTTCCAGAGTGGCTGTACAAGATTGCATTCTCCCCAGCAGTGGAGGATTGTTCCCCTTTCTCCACATCTTCTCCAACATAAGCTGTTGTCTGTTTTTATTATCTTAGCCATTCTGACAGCAATAAGATGGTATCTCATTGTTGTTTTGTTTTGCATTTTCCTGACAGCTAAGGATGTTGAACATTTCTTTAAATGTCTTCTGGCCATTTAAGATTCTTCTGTTGCCAGATGGTGGTGGCGCACGCCTTTAATCCCAGCACTCGGGAGGCAGAGCCAGGCCAATCTTTGTGAGTTCCAGTCCAGGTCTACAAAGTGAGATCCAGGACAGGCTCCAAAGCTACACAGAGAAACCCTGTCTCGAAAAAAAGAAAAAAAAAAGATTCTTCTGTTGAGAATTCCCTGTTTAGTTGTGTAGCCCATTTTTAAGTCAAATTTTTTGATATTTTGCTGTCTAGTTTCTTGAGTTCTTTATATATTTTAGAGATCAGCCCTCTATCTGATGTGGGGTTGGTAAAGATCTTTTCCCACTGTATAGGCTGCCTTTTTGTCTTACTATAGTGTCCTTTGCCTTACAGAAACTTCTCAGTTTCAAGAGGTCCCATTTATTAATTGTTTCTCTCAGTGTCTGTGCTACTGGTATTATATTTAGGAAGTGGTCTCCTGTGCCAATGCATTCAAGGCCATTTCCCACTTTCTCTTCTATGAGATTCAGTATAACTGGATTTATGTTGAGGTCTTTGATTCATTTGGACTTGAGATTTGTACATGGTGATAGATATGGATGTATTTGGATTCTTCTACATGTAGATCCAGTTATGCCAGCACCATCTGTTGAAGATGCTTTTTCCCCATTGTATAATTTTGTCTTCTTTGTCAAAAATCAGGTGT
>CABHPP010098543.1:5190-26181 GCA_902168425.1 Peromyscus attwateri | reverse complement strand
CCTTTAATCCTAGCATTCCAGAGGCAGAAATCCATGTGTTCAAGGATACACCCAAGCATGGTGACCAATGCCTTTAATCCCAGAAAGCAAGCCTTCAATCCCAGGGAGTGGTGGTAGAAAGCAGAAAGGTATATAAGGCGTGAGGACCAGAAACTAGAGGCATTTGCCCTGGAGAGGCATTTGCCCTGGAGAGGCATTTGCCCTGGAGAGGCATTTGGCCTGGAGAAGCATTTGGCCTGGTTAAGCATGTGGCTGGATAATCATTCAGGCTTCTAGCAGCAGTTCAGCTGAGACCCATTCGGATATGAGGACATAGAGGCTTCCAGTCTGAGGAAGCAAGACCAGCTGAGGATCCGGCAAGGTGAGATAGCTGTGGCTTATTCTGTGTCTCTGACCTTCCAGTGTTCACCCCAATAACTGGCCCTGGGTTTGATTTTATTAATAAGACTCTTTAAGATTCATGCTACACATATACACAATGGAATACTACTCAGCAGAGAAAAACAATGACATCATGAGGTTTGCAGGCAAATGGAGGGATCTAGAAAAAATCCTCCTGAGTGAGGTAACCCAGACTCAGAAAGACAAACATAGTATGTACCCACTCATAGGGGAATACTAGTTGTGGAACAAGGATGACTGGACGGCTACTCACAACACCAGGGAGGCTACCTGGAAAACAGGACCCCAAGAAAGACACGGGGATTGCCCAATAAGGGAGAAATGGATGAAATCTACATGAACAGTCTGGACGTGAGTGGGGGTAATGAGGGGCGAGGGGCGAAGGAAAGAGAACTTGGGGGAGCAGACGATCCCAACTGAATCAAGAACAGAGAGGGAACACAAGGAATGTTCATGGTAAATGAAGACCACATGAGAATAGGAAGAAGCAAAGTGCTAGAAAGGCCCACAGAAATCCACAAAGATGCCCCCACCATAGACTGCTGGCAATAGTCGAGAAATGGCCCGATCTGACCTACCCTGGTGATAAGATGGCCAAACACCCTAATTGTCGTGCTAGAAACCCCATCCAGTGACTGAGGGAACTAGATGCAGATATCCACGGTCAGGCCCCGAGTGGAGGTCCGGGAGCCCAGTTGGCAAGAAGGAGGAGGGTTTATGTGAGCAAGAGTTGTTAGGACCAGGGATGGATGGATTATAGGGACAAGTGGCCAAACGAATGGAAACACATGAACTGTGAACCAATGGCTGAGGGGCCCCCAACTGAATCAGGCCCTCTGAATGGGTGAGACAGTTGATTGGCTTGATCTGTTTGGGAAGCATCCATGCAGTGGGACCGGGTCCTGTGCTCAGTGCATGAATTGGCTGTTTGAAACCTGGGGCTTAGTAGAGATGCTTGGCTCAGCCTAGGAGGAGGGGACTAGACCTGCCTGGGCTGAGTCCACCAGGTTGATCTCAATCCTCGGGGGAGTCTTTGCCCTGGAGGAGATGGAAATGGGGGGTAGGCCGGGGGGAGGGGGAGGGGCGGGAGGGGGGAGAACGGGGGAATCTATGGCTGATATGTAAAGTTGAATTATATTGTAAAATAAAATAAAATAAATTCAAAAAATAACAGTTCTTCATGTTTTGATGACCCCCAACCATAATATTTTCATTGCTACTGTTATGAATCACAATGTAAATATCTGATATGCAGACTATCTCAAATGCAACCCCTGTGAAAGGGTCATTTGACACCCAATGGGGTCATGACCCACAGGTTGAGAACCACTGTTCCAGAGAGGCTCTGAGTCAGGCTGCTCACAACTGCTAGTAAAGTCTGGGTCCAGGGCATCCCATCGCCATCTTCAGGCCTCTGTGGGTGTTTGCACTCATGTGCACACACACACACACACACACACACGCACGCACGCACGCACGCACACACACACACACACATTATTAAAAAACATAATGAATCTTAAAAAACAGTATGTTCACACAGGAATCTTTCTAGAAGTTCTGCATATAGCTGCATAGAAAAGATTGAGAAAGGGGTCCAAGTTTAAGCCCTCAGAATCTCAACTGAACTTCAAACACTGCTCAGCTCTTCTTAAAGCTGGGAATGAAGAAAAAAAATCTTGGAAGGAATTCCTTGTGGGATTCTTTTCTCTGATAGTGACCAATGCTTGAAAGCTGAAAACTGTCCAAGTAACAGGCAGTATTGAAAAGACATTCTTAAGATGACTACCAATCCTTCAGGAGTAATCTGTGGTCTACCAGGCAGATAACAAAGCTGGAAGGCACAGGACTGTGTGAAATTTCAGTGGATCACCAAGCCCATTTAAGTCGGTGGACAGTGTCTTTTGGAGCATACATTTACATGGCTAGTTTGCTATATCTCACTGTTGGGAAGATGTTCTCAATGCTACCTCCTCAAAAACTTCCAGATGTATTCTTTTGTTTGTTTGGGTTTTGGAGGCGTGTAGTGAGATAGGGTTTCTCTGTATAGCCCTGGAACTCACTCTGTGGACCAGGCTGGCCTCGAACTCAGAGATCTGCCTCCTAAGTGCTGGGATTAAAGGCATGTGCCACCACCACCTGGCTCAGATGTACTCTTTCATAAGAATGACATTTCATGTTTCTCCTTTGATTTCTCTGTTGAGTCAGTTTGACCCTTCTGTATGTAGATAACCCAGCTGGACCTTACTTCACCAGCAATGCAGTTAATTTCTGATTCAGGCTTTTAAGCATCTGAAGAAATGTAAACAGTTGAACAACTCAGCTTCACAAACATCCTTGGTGTCTGCCTTCCAACTCTACATTTTTGGTAGTATCTTTTGTATGAGAGTTGATATTTGGTAAAAGATCTAATCTGTGTGGGGATGAAATGAAGTTGTCCCTCTCCTGAATTGGTCTTACACATGATTTTGAAACACGATCTAGTAATGGATTTTGAGAACTTACCAATTATTCTGAGACCTACTTAGACCACCCATGAAGTATGGGAGATGGTGACATTCAAAAATGTTAAAAAGCACATCTCTCAGGTGTGTTCCTGGCCATAGTTACCTTAATTCATACGCATGAGACTTCTGCTCCTAAGGGAAAAAATCTGTTGTGTTACTAATCACCAAAACTCTAGCATGCTCAGACTTAAATGTGAAGGAGCAAGTTATGAAGAAGGGCAAGCCTACTATATTTCTACAATATTCAGTCTAGTGCTGTGACTTGCAGCCAAAGCCTTGTGCTTGCCAAGCCCATGTTCTACCACTGTGCTACCCTCCCAGTACTTACTTGCTATGTTAAAATTAGCCTCTAGATTGTTACCTTTAGACGCCAACTTGAATGAATTAAGGAATATCTAGAGCAGTGGTTCTTAATGCTGCAAACCTTTAATACAGTCCATCATGTAGTGACCCACAACCATAAAATTATTTCATTGCTACTTCATAACTGTAATTTTGCTACTTTTATAATCATGATGTAAATATCTGCTATTCAGGATATCTTATATGCTACCCCCAAAGGGGTTGTAACACACATGTTGAGAACTGCTGAACTAGAAAATTGGTGAGGGCTTATTTCTGGCTGTTTGAGTGTGTTTCTAGAGGAGCTTAGCCTTGGATTCAGTAGGCTGAGTAGGGAAAACCCATCCTTAATGTGAGTAGCACCATCTAACAGACCAGGTCCCAGACGGGACAAAAGAGCATGACAACATACAAAACAAAACATCAAACAATCACTATTACAATTGGGGATAGTTTTCTAAAAATCATTGATTAAGCAAATCTGGTGTCTACTGGTGAGACTTTGTGAGATGTAATCATATAACTATCTAGGCCTTACCACAACCGAAATGCCTAAAGGGACCAACCTCATAAGGTCTAGAACAGTGTTTCTCAACCTGAGGGTTGTGACCCTTTTGGGGAGTCGCATATCAGATATCCTGAATATCAGATGTTTACATTATGATTCATAGCAGTAGCAAAATTAGTTATGAAGTAGCAATGAAATAATTTTATGAAGAACTCATAAATTTAAAGGGTCACAGCATTAGGATGGTTGAGAACCACTGATCTAGTGTTTTTACTTCCTTTTGGTTCTGCATGACACTGACAGCATATATGTAGTGTGCTTGGATACTATGAGCCCTAATATCTCTCAATTTCTCATGTGGTAACAATTACAAGAGTCTAGGATTTAAAATCATAACTGAGTATCTCATGATTTCAGGAAAAGTTAATTGATCCAAATGATAGGCACATTTTTATTTTGGTGTTTTGAGATAGGATTTCTCTATATAACAGCCTGGCTGTCCTGGAACCAGGCTGGCCTCGAACTCACAGAGATCTGCCTGCCTCTACCTCCCAAGCACTAGGATTAAAGGCATGAGCCGGTCCTGGACAAATGTTATGCAGACACTAAGAGGTCATGGATGGCAACCTAGACTATTATACCCAGCAAAACTCTCAATCACCATAGGCAGAGTAAACAAAATATTCCATGATAAAACCAGATTTAATCAATACCTGTCCACAAACCCAGCCCTACAGAAAGCACTAGAAGGGAAAATCCAACCCAAAGAAGCTAAACACATCCATGAAAACTCAGGCAATAGATAATCCCCCACCAGCATACATCAAAGAAGGACAAAACAACACAACCACAAAAAATAACAGGAATTAACAATCACTGGTCATTAATATCCATCAATATCAATGGTCTCAACTCACCTATAAAAAGACACAGGCTAACAGAATGGATAAGAAAACAGGACCCATCCATCTGCTGCATACAAGAAACACACCTTAATGTCAAAGACAGACACTACCTCAGAGTAAAGGGCTGGGAAAAGGCTTTCCAAGCAAACGGACCTAAGAAACAAGCTGGTGTAGCTATCCTAATATCTAATAAAATAGACTTCAAACTAAAATCAATCAAAAGAGATCAGGATGGACATTACATATTTATCACTGGAAAAATCCACCAAGATGAATTCTCGATTTTAAACATTTATGCCCCAAATACAAAAGCACCCACATTCATAAAAGAAACACTACTAAAGTTTAAAATGCGTATCAAACCCCACACATTAGTAGTGGGAGATTTCAACACACCACTCTCACCAAAAGACAGATCTACCAGACTGAAACTTAACAAAGAAATAAAGGACCTAACAGAGGTTATGACTCAAATGGACTTAATAGATATCTACAGAACATTCCATCCTAACACAAAAGAATATACCTTCTTCTCAGCACCCCATGGAACCATCTCAAAAATTGACCACATGCTTGGCCACAAAACAAATCTCAACAGATACAAAAAAATTGGAATAACCTCCTGTATCTTATCGGACCACCATGCCTTAAAGTTAGACTTCAACAACAACAAAAATTATAGAAAGCCTACAAACTCATGGAAACTGAATAATGCCCACCTGAAACATCAATGGGTCAAGGAAGAAATAAAGAAAGAAATTAAAGATTTCCTAGAATTCAATGAAAATGAAAGTACAACATACCCAAACTTATGGGACACTATGAAAGCAGTGCTAAAGAGGAAAAATCATAGCTCTAAATGCACACATAAAGAAGATGGAGCAATCCCATATCAATGAATTAACAGCACACCTGAAAGCTCTAGAACAAAAAGAAACAAACTCACCCAGGAGAAATAGACGCCAGGAAATAATCAAATTGAGGGCTGAAATCAACGAAATAGAAAACAAGAGAACAATACAAAAAATCAATGAAACAAAGAGTTGGTTCTTTGAAAAAAAGCAACAAGATAGACAAACCCCTAGCCAAACTAACCAAAAGGCAAAGAGAGAGCATCCAAATTAACAAAATCAGAAATGAAAAGGGAGACATAACAACAGACAACGAGGAAATCCAGAGAATCATCAGATCATACTTCAAAAACCTGTACTCCACAAAAATGGAAAACCAGGAAGAAATGGACAATTTTCTGGATAAATACCACATACCAAAGTTAAATCAAGACCAGATAAACCATTTAAATAGACCAATAACCCCTAAAGAAATAGAAACAGTCATCAAAATTCTCCCAACCAAAAAAAGCCCAGGACCAGATGGTTTCAGTGCAGAATTCTACCAGACTTTCAAAGAAGAACTAATACCAATACTCTTCAAATTGTTCCACACAATAGAAACAGAAGGAACACTACCAAACTCTTTTTTTTTTGAGGCTACAATTACCCTGATACCCAAACCACACAAAGATGCAACAAAGAAAGAGAACTACAGACAGATCTCCCTCATGAACATTGATGCAAAAATACTCAACAAAATATTGGCAAACCGAATCCAAGAATACATCAAAAAAATTATCCATCAGGACCAAGTAGGCTTCATCCCAGGGATGCAAGGATGGTTCAACATACGAAAATCTGTCAATGTAATACACCATATAAACAAACTGAAAGAAAAAAACCACATGATCATCTCATTAGATGCTGAAAAAGCCTTTGACAAAATCCCACACCCCTTCATGATAAAGGTCTTAGAAAGATCAGGAATACAAGGAACATTCCTAAACATAATAAAGGCAACTTACAGCAAGCCAACAGCCAACATCAAATTAAACGGAGAGAAACTCAAAGCAATACCACTAAATTCAGGAACAAGACAAGGCTGTCCACTCTCCCCATATTTATTCAATATAGTACTAGAAGTCTTAGCTACAGCAATAAGACAACAAAAGGAGATCAAAGGGATATAAATTGGGAAAGAAGAAGTCAAACTTTCACTCTTTGCAGATGATATGATAGTATACATAAGTGACCCCAAAAACTCTACCAGGGAACTCCTACAGCTGATAAACTCCTTCAGTAAAGTGGCAGGATACAAGATCAACTAAAAAAAATCAGTAGCCCTCCTATACCCAAATGATAAAAGGGCTGAGAAAGAAGTCAGAGAAACATCACCCTTTACAATAGCCACAAATAATATAAAATACCTTGGGATAACACTAACTAAACAAGTGAAGGACCTTTTTGATAAGAATTTTGAATCTCTAAAGAAAGAAATTGAAGAAGATATCAGAAATGGAAGGATCTCCCATGCTCATGGATAGGCAGGATTAACATAGTAAAAATGGCAATCTTACCAAAAGCAATCTACAGATTCAATGCAATCCCCATAAAAATACCAACACAATTCTTCACAGACTTGGAAAGAAAAATACTCAACTTCATATGGAAAAACAAAAGACCCAGGATAGCAAAAAGAATCCTATATGATAAAGCAACCTTTGGAGGCATCACCATCCCTGACCTCAAACTCTACTATAGAGCTATAGTAATAAAAACAGCTTGGTACTGGTATAAAAACCGACATATGGACCAATGGAATCGAATTGAAGACCCTGACATTAATCCATGCACATATGAACACCTGGTTTTTGACAAAGAAGCCAAAACTATACAATGGAAAAAGGAAAGTATATTCAACAAATGGTGCTGGCATAACTGGATGTCAATACGTAAAAGATTACAAATAGATTCATATCTGTCACCATGCACAAAACTCAAGTCCAAGTGGATCAAAGACCTCAACATAAATCCAGCTACACTAAACTTAATAGAAAAGAAAGTAGGAGGTACTCTTGATCGCATTGGCACAGGAGACCACTTCCTAAATAAAACACCAACAGCACAGACACTGAGCACAACAATTAATAAATGGGACCTCTCGAAATCGAGAAGCTTTTGCAAGGCAAAAGATACAGTCAATAAGACAAAAAGACAGCCAACAGAATGGGAAAATATCTTCACCAACCCCACATCTGACAGAGGATTGATCTCCACAGTATATAAAGAACTCAAGAAACTAGACATCAAAATACTAAACAATCCAATTAAAAAATGGGCTAAAGAGCTAAACAGAGAATTCACAAAACAAGAATTACAAATGGCTGAAAGACATTTAAAGAAATGCTCAACATCCTTAATCATCAGAGAAATGCAAATCAAAATGACTCTGAGATACCACCTTACACCTGTCAGAATGGCTAATATCAAAAACACGAATGACAGTCAATGTTGGAGAGGATGTGGAGCAAAGGGAACACTCCTCCACTGTTGGTGGGAATGCAAGCTTGTACCACCACTGTGGAAATCAGTATGGCGGTTTCTCAGAAAACTAGGAATCGAACTACCTCAAGACCCAGCAATACCACTCTTGGGCATATACACACAGAATGCTGATTCATACCACAAAGATATGTGCTCAGCTATGTTCATAGCAGCACTATTTGTAATAGCCAGAACCTGGAAACAACCTAGATGCCCGTCAACTGAAGAATGGATGAAGAAAATGTGGTACATATACACAATGGAGTACTACTCAGCAGAGAAAAACAATGAAAGCATGAAATTTGCAGGCAAATGGATGGAACTAGAAAATATCATCCTGAGTGAGGTGACCCAATCCCAGAAAGACAATCATGATATGTACTCACTCATAAGTGGATTCTAGATATAAAATAAAGAACAATCAGACTACAACCCACAGAACCATGGAGGTCCCTAAGACAACTGTGGCTTATAATAAATTTCGGTTTTACTCAATTACTGAGCAAGCCTCAATGAAACATCTTACTATTAAGATAAGAATACATACTCTATCAAGCTGACAATAGAAAAATAAATAAATTAATTTTAAACAATAAAAAATAAATAAAAATAAAAGAAAAATTTGAAATATTATATAAAAAATGCATGAGCCACCATGCACAGCTGATAAATTCATTTTAAATGCTGAACAGAATCTTTTGTGAATTGTCTGAGTAAATTGATCATAGTGCAAACACACAGGCTACATACAGTTCTGGTAAAATTGCCATAAAATGTCCAGTAGAATTCTTCAGCCAGCCAACATACTACCTAGGGTGTATGATAAATTTGGCTTGATTCAAGTTCTGTTTCCAGAGCAAAATAACATACATCCTGGTTTTTCTGAAGGTAGGAATTGTTTCTGTGACCCCTATAGTTTTTTAAGCCCAGCCATAATTTAGAATGGCACTTCTGAATTCATAGTAGCTTCCTATTGAATGCTCCATGCAGCTTGTGTCTCATGAATTTTTCCCTATCTACACATCTTCTATCTTCAACTAAGGCTGGGGCAACAAGTAGTGGAGCTCCTGTAAGGCCACAAAATGATAGATAGCATTAATGTCACCAGCTTGTTCCCAAGGCTTCACTTTCACCAGACCTACCCAGTCAAAAACAGTCTGATTAGACAATGGGGAACCATCACCCAAAGACTTCTGTAGAACATGGATGCCTTCTTTCTCCACAAGGTGTTGCACACATATTCTCCACTGGCTCCCAGACTCTGACTCTCTTCCCCCAACTTCTTTGAGGTTATATTAATCTAATTGTAAGAGCAATCTCATGTTCTTTTACATGACTTCCACTGGATCAGGATGGTTCAATCTAGTTATGTTAACTTAGTTAAAAAAAAAACTCAACAAAGTTGTGAAGGATGTATAAAATTGAATACAGGGTGGGGGGGGGACATAAAATGGGGCTGGGCATGTAGTTCAGCCCAGTTTTGTTTAGCAAATCCCTGGTTTCTGTCCTTGGGTTTACATAAACCTCATGTGGTGGCAAAAGCCTATATTCCAGGCATTCAGGAGGTGGAGATTTGAGGAGTACAAGTTCAAGGTCGTTATGAGTTTGAGGCAAGCCTTGGCTACATGACATCCTCTTTGTGCAGTGTGTATGAGGGAGAATCAAAGGAGCAGGGAAGGTAATAAACTGAAGTCTGATTCAGTGGAAGTTTTGAGTGGATTAAGTGTGAAATTTGGAAAGATGGGAGGTGTAATGAAGCTCTGACATGAAGGAACAATTTCTCAATCTGTCAATCCTGAGGCAACAGAGAGGAAATGCCCTGGGGTTTACCTTGCCCCATCACAACCTTGTAAAAAGATTCCACTATTTTCTGTCCCCCACTACTCCTTCTTGGTCAACCACTCATTTGGACTTATTGGTGGATTGTGGAGCAACAGACTTCTGCAGTTCACTTATCTGCACAGAGGTGGAACTGTGTTATCTCAGCTGCCCTTCAGAAGACATGCTATAAAGTGTGACATAGAGCAACACAGATCTGAGTTTAATAGTTCCAACCAGCAATTCCAGCACCAGAAAGGTATTGTCAGGAGGATTTCTGTGAGCTAGAGGACAGCCTGAGTCACACAGGGAGTTCTAGACCAGCTTGAGCTGCACAGTGAGACCTTGTCTAAAAATATAATAATGAAGAGAGCACTATAGCATAATTAAATGTGATCACTCACTGAAGAGTGTGGCCTGATCACACAGCTTTTTCCAAAGTTGCTACATTACAGCTTACAATGATGGCAGTGACTAAGGAGCAGATGGTAGTGGTCACTGAAGGGAAGGTACAGAGGCAACACCAAGCCCCCATGCTGGCAATAGCTCCTTGGAGAGCACTATCCCTTTCCAAATAGTTTCCTGTTGTTGATGATTGAATTTGTGGATGTGAACAACTGAGTGTATAATAAAAATAGCCTGATAAAATCTACATTGTTATAAGTATTTGGACATTCACTCTAAAAGTTCAACTTTGGTAAACACTTGACAATTTTCATTTCAGAATGGGGAAGGAGACATCTTAAAAGATGGCTATGAGGTTAAGAGCAAGCACTTCCTACTCTTGCAGAAGATCTGAGCTCACAATCATCTGTAACTCCAGTTCTAGAGGGTTTAATACCTTCTTCTGGCCTCCATAGGCACTGCACATGGTGCGCAGAAACTCATGCAGAAACACAAACATGCACATGAATTTTTTTAAAAATCTTTTTTTAAAATGGAAAAATGTAGGTTGTTTCCAGGTTCTGGCTATTACAAATAATGCTGCTATGAACATAGTTGAGCATGTGTCCTTGTGGTATGAGTGAGCATTCCTTGGGTATATGCCCAAGAGTAGTATAGTTGGGTCTTGAGGAAGATTGATTCCCAATTTTCTGATAAACTGCCATACTGATTTCCAAAGTGGCTGTACAAGCTTGCATTCCCACCTACAGTGGAGGAGTGTTCCCCTTGATCCACATCCTCTCCAACATAAGCTGTGTTCAGTGTTTTTGATCTTAGCCATTCTGACAGGTGTAAGATGATATCTCAGAGTCATTTTGATTTGCATTTCCCTGATGACTAAGAATGTTGAGCAATTCCTTAAATGTCTTTCAGCCATTTGAGATTCTTCTGTTGAGAATTCAGTTTAGCTCTGTAGCCCATTTTTTAATTGGACTGTTAGGTATTTTGATGTCTAGTTTCTTGAGTTCTTTATATATTCTGTCAGATGTGGGGTTGGTGAAGATCTTTTCCCATTCTGTAAGCTTTTGTTTTGTCTTATTGACCATGTCCTTTGCCCTACAAAAGCTTTTCAGTTTCAAGAGGTCCCATTTATTAGTTGTTGCTCTTAGTGTCTGTGCTACTGGTGTTATACTTAGGAAGTGATCTCTGGTGCCATTGCGTTCAAGACTACTTCCTACCTTCTCTTCTATCAGGTTCAGAGTAGCTGGATTTATGTTGACGTCTTTGATCCACTTGGACTTAAGTTTTGTGCAGGGTGACAGATATGGATCTATTTGCAATCTTCTGCATGTTGACATCTAGTTATGCCAGCACCATTTATTGAAGATGCTTTCTTTTTTCCATTGTACAGTTTTGGCTTTGAAAACTAGGTATTCATACGTGTGCAGAATAATGTCAGTGTCTTCAATTCAACTCCTCCAATTTAGACTTTTCTCTGCATAATGACTGGCTGTGAGTCTCTGCATCTGCTCACATCTGCTACCAGAGGAAGTCTCCCTGATGATAACTAGAAAAGACACCAATCTATGAGTATAGCAGAATACCATTAAGAATCATTTAAGTCATTTAATTGAAATTTTTTTAGCTAGTCATGTTTTGTTCTATCCTAGGTCTCTGGGATAGCCAGTCTATAGTTCCTTGTTGGAGCCCACAGAGGTTTCCTAGTAAGATCTGCATAAGAGGATGACTGGGCCATGGGCCTGGGTACCAGGTGTTTTGAAGGGTCTACATTTGGTTGTATCTAGCAAGGGGGAGGTCTTTTGCCTTGTCATTTGGCATTGTTATAAAAAGTCCTTTTGCATAAAGTTTTGGGATGTTGAGTATTGACTCAGGCTCTCCTGAAGCTATCCTGTGTTTCTGTCTTTCTTCTTGTCATCTAGGTCTTTCATTCTATTTGATATTTCCTCATTCCTCTCTCCTCCACCTAAGAACACTTCAAAAGGTGGGAGCAGGTCAGAGCTGGATTCCCTTGGACTCCCACAGTTCCTGGGCATACAGGCAGTGTCAGGCATTGGCTCTCTCTTGTGGCATGGGCATCAAGTTAAACCAGACATTAGTTGGCCACTCCCACAATTTTTGTGCTACCATGTACTAGCATATCTTGTAGGCAGGACAGATTATAGGTCAAAGGTTTTGTGACTGTGTTGATGTTTGGGTTTCTCTTTTGGCAACCTTCAGATTACTAGAACATAGGAATAAGGGCTCCATGCAGGCACCAGCTTGACCTCTCTACATTCAATGAGTAGATGCTGTCCTCAACAACAGGGCACCCTTGCCAGTTTTCAGAGCGTGATCCTATGTTCTAGCATCAGCCTGGGTTGTTTAGAGAGCTCCACGGGACCTCTTTGGCCAATAATTTAACTGAATGTAACCCCTGCCCACCACTGGAAGCCTTACCTGGCTACAAAAGATGGCCAGTTCAGACTTTATATCCTCCATTAGTATGAGTCCTCACTAGGGTCACCCTCAGAGATTCTAGGAAGTTTCCATTGCACTATGTTTCCACATCACTCTCCCAAATCCCCCCTAATTCCAGCAATCTCCCCCTGCAGTCTCTGTCTCTTTATTCCTTCCTCCCCGAACCTGATCCTTCCTGCTCCTGTCCCTACCCACTTCTAGCCTACCTGCAAAATCTATGCTATTTCCCCTGCCCAAGGTGAACCATGTATCCTCTATAGAGTCCTCCTCTTTATCTAACCTCTCCAGATCTGTGGATTGTAGCTTGGTTATCATTTACTTAGCCGCTAATATCCACTTATAAGTGAATACATATCATATTTGTCTCTCTCAGTGTGGGTTACCTCATTCAGGATGATTTTTTTTAGTTCCATCCATTTGCCTGCAAATTTCATGATGTAATTTTTTAAAACAGTTGAGTAATACTCCATTGTATAAATGTACCATATTTTTTTTATCCATTCTTCTGTTGAGGGATATCTAGATTGTTTCTAGTTTCTAGCTATTACAAATAAAGCTGCTATGAACATAGTTGAACAAGTATCCTTGTGGTAGAATGGAACATCCTTTGGGTATATGCCTGAGAGTGGTATATCTGAGTCTTGAGGTTGATTGAGTCCCAATTTTCTAAGAAACCACCATATTGATTTTCCATAGTAGCTGTACAAGTTTGTACTCCCACCAGTAATGGAGAAGTGTCCCCTTTGGTCTATATCCTTGTCAACATGAATTGTCACTTATTTTATTGATCTTAGCCATTCTGATGGGTCTAAGTTGGAATCTCAAAGTAGTTTTAGTTTGCATTTCCCTCATGGCTAATGATGTTGAACATTTCTATAAGTGTTTCTCAGCCATTTGTGATTCCTCTATTGAGAATTCCATTTAGATCTTCATTGGATCATTTGAGTTTTGATATCTAGTTTCTTGAGTTCTTTAAATATTTTGAATATTAGTCCTCTATCAGATTTGGAGTTGGTGAAAATCTCTTCCCATTCTGTAAGCTACTGTTTTGTCCTACTTACCGTGTCCTTTGCTTTACAGAAGCTTTTCAGTTTCAGGAGGTCCCATTTATTATTTATTGTTGGTCTTAGTGTCTGTGCTACTGGTGTTCTGTTCAGGATGTTGTCTCCTGTGCCAATGTGTTCTAGGCTATTCCCCACTTTTTCCCCTATCAGGTTCAGTGTAGCTGGATTTAGGTTGAGGTGTTTGATGCACTTAGACTTGAGTTTTGTGCACGGTAATAGATATGGAGCTATTTGCATTCTTCTGCATGATGACATATGCTTTCTTTTTCCAGTGTGTATTTCTGGCTTCTATATCAAAGACCAGATTTCATTAGGTGTATGGATTTAGGTCCTTAGGTGTATGTCTTCGATTCCATTCCATTGATCAATGTATCTGCTTTTATGCCAGTACCCTATGGTATTTATTGGGAGGATTTTATATTCTGGATTGATCAATTTTTGTTTTGCTATTTTATTTTGTTTTTATTTTTTTTAAAGATTTTAATTATTTATTATGTATACAGTGTTCTGTCTGCATGTATGTCTGCAGGCCAGAAGAGGGCACCAGCTCTCATTACAGATGGTTGTGAGCCACCATATGGCTGATAGGAATTGAACTCAGGACCTCTGGAAGAGCAGCCAGTGCTCTTAACCTCTGAGCCATCTCTCCAGCCCCATTTTCCTTTTATTTTAACAGATGTTCTTGCTATGTAGCCTAGTTTCAAACTTTCTCTGGAGCCCTGTTTGGCCTTAAATTTCCAGCAATTCATCTTCCTCAACTTTCCTGTTATGGGACTATAAACATGAAATCCTACATCAAAAATGTTCTTTCATTTTTTTTAAAGAAACTCAAGATCCATTTGGCACTGTCATAGTAGCACCTCCCTAGCTAGTTGCCCTCCTCATGACAGAAGCCTTCATATTGACATCTCACAGGACAACAAAACCTGTGGAGGATTTAGTCACTCTGCTTTCTCTTGCTTCTATTTTGTTTAATTCATCTTTACTCACTACCAGCCCCCCTTTTTTCATTTCAATTACTTTAGAAAATTAATTGATCTTTGCCCGGAAACTGAAACATGACATTTATCAATTATATGACATGATATTTTAAAATCCACATGTGACAAAAAAAAACAAAACTAAGTAACATATTGAAAATTGACAAATGAGAAAGATATTTTCAGGAACATGACAAAATCAAAATTTAAAAATACATGAGAAATGAAGAGTCTAATTGAAAAATGAACCAAATTTTAAAAAGGGGGAATAGCCAAGAAATATCCCAAACAAGTATAAATTATCAATGACATTCTTAAAGACATGCAAAGCCCCAAAATAATGGGATATAATTTTTTACCTTGCCAGTGGGCAAAAGTCAGAAATAATGGTTCTTGGTGTTGTTGAAGATAGGGAACTGAGAAATGAGTACCTATACATGCAACTTTCTAAAGGACTGTGTGACAGTATCTATTAAAGCAAGGCCTTATACAGAATTTAATTTACAGGATAAAAATATTTATACAATTTCATCGTGAATATAATATATAAATTTTATTATAATACTAAAAAAGTGATAGGAAAAAGAGGAGGAGGACAAGGAAGAGGAAGAAGAAAAAGAAGACAAAGAAAGAACAAGAAAAATTGTAAAAATGATAAAGGCAGAATTGCACAGATGGCTTATCAGTTAAGAGCACTTACTGTTCTTGTAAAACTGAGTGCAGTTCCCATATGGCAGCTCATATCCATATGTAGCTCAAGTTCCAGGGGATCCAACATGCTCTTCTGTTCTGTGCAGGTGCCAGGCACTCACATAGTGCACCTATAAACATTCATGGAAAGCACTCATGCACATATTTTTTTAAATTTAAAAACAATGAAAGCACTTGAGCATGGTAAAACTACTAGCTACTTGAATAAATGAAGAAGCTTGAGTATGGGTTTAAATAACAGAATCAACTCCACAATTAGTATTTACAGAGCATAAATGCTGACTATCTACTGAGGGAACTGAAACACTTTGATCTTTACATTTATCCACCTATAACCTTATTATCTTTATTTAATGTTCCAGAGAAATTCTCACTTCTCTTTCCTTCTTCCCTAGCCCTTTGTTTTGATTACCTCCTTTATTATATTTTTTTATTCATTAACTATTCTTTATTATTTTGCTATTTTATAATTTATTTTAATTTTACATATCAGCCACGGATTCCCCTGTCCTATCCCCTCCCAGCCCCCCCTCCACCTTACCCCCAGCCCACCCCCCATTCCCATCTCCTCCAGGGCAAGGACTCCCCTGAGGGTTGAGTTCAACCTTGTAGGTTCAGTCCAGGCAGGTCCAGTCCCCTCCTCCCAGGCTGAGCTAAGTGTCCCTGCATAAGCCCCAGGTTCCAAACAGCCAGCTCATGCACTAAGGACATGTCCCATTCCACTGCCTGGGTGCCTCGCAAACAGTTCAAGCTAATCAGCTGTCTCACTTATCCAGAGGGCCTGATCCAGTTGGGGGCTCCTCAGCTATTGGTTCATAGTTCATGTGTTTCCATTAGTTTGGCTATTTGTCCCTGTGTTTTTTGCAATCTTGGTCTCAACAATTCTCGCCCATACAAACCCTCCTCTTTCTCGCCAATTGGACTCCTGGAGCTCCACCTGGGGCCTGGCCGTGGATCTCTGCATCCGGTTCCCTCAGTCATTGGATGAGATTTCTAGCATGACAGTTAGGGTGTTTGGCCATCTTATCACTAGAGTAGGTCAGTTCGGGCTTTCTCTTGACCATTGCCAGTAGTCTATTGTGGAGGTATCTTTGTGGATTTCTGTGGACCTCTCTAGCACTTTGCTTCTTCCTATTCCCATGGGGTCTTCATTTATCATGGTCTCTTTTTCCTTGTTCTCCCTCTCTGTTCTTGATTGAGCTGGGATCTCCTACTCCCTTAAGCTCTCTTTCCCTCGAACCTTGCCCTTCATTACCTCCACTCACGTCCAGGTGGTTCATGTAGATCTCATCCATTTCTCTGTCATTGGGCAATGCCTGTGTCTTTCTTAGGGTTCTGTTTTCTAGGTAGCCTCCCTGGAGTTGTGAGTAGCAGTCTAGTCATCTTTGTTTTACATCTAGTATCCTCCTATGAGTGAGTACATACCATGTTTGTCTTTCTGAGTCTGGGTTACCTCACTCAGGAGGATTTTTTCTAGATCCATCCATTTGCCTGCAAACCTCATGATGTCATTGTTTTTCTCTGCTGAGTAGTATTCCATTGTGTATATGTACCACATTTTCTTTATCCATTCTTCAGTTGAAGGGCATCTAAGTTGTTTCCAGGTGCTGGCTATTACAAATAATGCTGATATGAACATAGTTGAGAATGTGTCCTTGTGGTATGATTGAGCATTCCTTGGGTATATGCCCAAGAGTGGTATAGCTGGATCTTGGGGGAGATTGATTCCCAATTTTCTAAGAAAGCACCATATTGATTTCCAAAGTGGCTGTACAAGCTTGCATTCCCACCAGCAGTGGAGGAGAGTTCCCGTTGATCCACATCCTCTCCAGCATAAGCTGTCTTCAGTGTTTTTGATATTAGCCATTCTGACAGGTGTAAGGTGGTATCTCAGAGTCATTTTGATTTGCATTTCCCTGATGATTAGGGATGTTGAGCAATTCCTTAAATGTCGTTCAGCCATTTGAGCTTCCTCTGTTGAGAATTCTCTGTTTAGTTCTATAGTCTATTTCACTCAAGTATACTATCATGTCATCTGCAAATAGGGAAAGCTTGACTTCTTCCTTTCCAATTTGTATCCCCTTAATCTCCTTATGTTGTCTTATTGCTTTGGCTGGAACTTCAAGTACTATATTGTATAAGTATGGGGAGAGAGGACAGCCTGGTCCAGACAGAGCTGACAGATTCAGGAAGCCTCTCTCTGATCCAGATGGAAGCTCTGGGCTGGATGGGAGCTGGGGGCTGGTATCTGAGTCTCAGGCAGTGGCTGGGGTCTCAGGCGGATGGGTGAGGAGTCAGGGTGTGGAGATTACAGGGTCTCAGGTCCAGATGGGGACTCTGGGCAGGATGGGAGCTGGAGGCTGGTTTCTAAGTCTCAGGAAGTGGCTGGGGTCTTGGGAGGATGGAGGTGGGGGCAAACGCATGGAGATTGCTGGGTCTGCTGGGGGTCTTGGAGAAGGGGAATCTTCCCGGTGGGGGTCCGGGGGTCCTGCCCAATGGCCAGAACGTGGGGCCAAGTTGGGCAGGTCTTCCCAGGAATGACTGGTGCCCAGGGATGGGACCTAGGGGCAGGCCTCTCTGGGTATGAGCCCAGGCACTCACCTCTTGTCCAGATGGGAGCTCCGGGGTGGGATAGGAGCTGGGAGCTGGTCTCTACGTCTCAGGAAGTGGCTGGGGTCTCGGGCAGATGGATGTGGTGGCAGGGCGTGGAGATTGCAGAGTCTGCTGGGGGTCTTGGAGAAGGGAAACCTTCCCAGTGGAGTTGGGGGGGTCCTGCCCGATGGCCAGAACGTGGAGCCAAGTTGGGTAGGTCTTCCCCGGAATGGCTGGTCCCCAGGGATGGGACCTAGGAGCAGGACTCTCTGGGTATATCACATCTTAGGTTTCATAAGTAAGGTCAGATGAAAGTCACCTTCTGAATTAAAAAAAAATCAACATAAAATAGATTGACTTAGCCACATGGAGAAGATACCTAACAAATGGTTTCTAACCATGCTGTACATTGAAATACTTAGAAGCTGTTGGGGACCCATGAGACAAAGGCCAGCCTGCAGATGGAGAGGCTGTGTTCCAGATGTAGGCTTTGTTCTTGGCAATGGTTAACATCATCAGGAAACCTTTTCAGTGAGAATTAGCCTGAATGGGTTTTCTACAACCTTGTCTTTGGCTCCTGTTCTACCAGGGACTTCTTGTCTTCTGACTTGTCATTTACTGTCTTTTGGCTATGCTATCTGATTTTGGTCACATTACCAGCAACTCCTTGGCTTCTGGAAGTGGTCTTTGCCATTTTACACAGATTTTTGCAGTCACCCACTCCCTAATTGACCTTGTGTCTGCCACTCACAGCCCCTCCAGGTCTTTCTCTGTCCTCTGGTGCATGTGGCACCATGAGGATGCCTGTTCATGCAAGTAGTCCTGAAATGAGAGTCATATGCCCAAATATTTGCACTAAAATGAATGATATCTCTACAGCAAGGTAGTATACATGGAGTGCGAAAATAAACATGAGTGCAGCTCCACAGAGTAACCAGAGTGGTACTAATTTCACCTCTGGCCCATGTGCCCTGGAAATTTGGGCAAACATGCCTGTCAGGTAGCTCTAGATAGTCTAACCATCTGACCCTTGTGGTCTGAGTCTTGTGTTCACCAAGCAATTAATTATTCAATTGTAGTCACTTAGCCTCCTAGCTAATCTTTTCTCCAAGGCAAAGTAGTGTTGTTCAATTCAAGTGCTAAATCAGCATTCTACCTCTGAGTTACACCTCCAGTCTGCTGTTCCATTGCTTGCTATAATTTAATAAATAAGTATCTGGCCTTTAGTGATTTTATAGTCTCTGAATCTTAGTCTCTGGGTCCATAACTAGCTCAATAAAATTCCTGCTCCTACATTCTTTCAAGAAAATCCCATGGCCTGTGAGGTTCCATTGGAAAGACCTACTGGCCTGCCTTTCTGAAGATTCTATCATATGTGATCAACTATCATTTCATGAAAAAAAATGTTCTTTAGTAGAGTTCAGATGAAATGCCAAGAAAGGTAGACCTCAGAGTGATTAACGTGCCTTCATGTAAAGGGAATTCAGAGCCAAAAAGATATCACAGAGGAAGTATGTGAACCTTAAAAGAGTTTTTATTAAATTTGAAAATCCTTTTTCTAGTTATAAAAGTCATATGAGTTTAATGTGGGAAACTTTGGGGCACATAGAAACATAGAAAAGTATAAAGATGAGAAAATGGTAAAAATCTAGAAAGCTGAAGAAACCAAGAAGAATCTTGATAAGATGTTCTTTCCTGAAGTCTTGTAATCAGGGTTTTGGACATTGGCTGTACACAGTCACTCACACCCAGACATGACATACATTGACATATCAAAGTGGTCTAAATTGACATTCAGGCAAACATTTAAGCTTTGTATTTATGAGATTCTAGATTCACAACTTTAACCACAGTTTTTCTCAAGTTTCAGCCCATACATATATGCTTGCATAAGAACCACCTCAGTCAACTTAGAAAATGAAAATTCCTGGAATCCTCTGAAGACCCATTGAATGAAAATCTCTGGGTGTAGGATGAACAGTCTACATCTAAATATACTCTTTGGGTGATTCTTATGCACACTGGAGTTTGAGAACCACTGGAAGAAAGCTACTGGGGATAGTGAAAAAAGAGTGTATGAATGGTAGGACCTGGCCATTGAGGTGGCTCAGCCAATAAAGCCAACTGCCACCAAGCCTGATGACTTGAATCTGATCCTTGAGACCTATATGATAGAAAGAGAAAAACAACTCCCAGAGGTTGTCCTTTGACCTATGTGTGTGCTATGGTAGGCAGACACATGTACACAGGGGTGGACACACACAGAGAAACACACACACACACACACACACACACACACACACACACACGTGTACATATAAAAATTAAATAATAAAAATAAAAAAATTAAATAGTAAAGCTGACAGTTCATTTAAAAATTCAACTTGAAATTAGCATACAATCTTGTAATCCTGTTTCTAGATATATACACAAGAATTAAAATCAAAGTTCTGAAGAGATGTTTGTACAACCATGTTCATAGTAGCAATATTCACAATATTTGCAAGGTGCAAACAAGCTTATGTCAGTGAAGTGGTTCAGAGGATAAAGGCACTCTCTGCACAAACCTGAGGACCTAATCCAGATCCATGGATGTCACAGGCAAATGAGAGAACTGACTCCCAAAAGTTGTTACAAAAGAGAGAACAGCAGGTTCAGAAAAGGAGCTGATGCAGAGTCATTTTTCAGAATGAATTTTATTTGAAGACAGGGCCTTTTAACTATTGTCTCAAAGGCCAAAGATGATCCTTTCTTGAAATGGGAAAATAATTAGGAGATGTACAGTGTCATACCAAAGACAATATAGTGGAGATTTGAAGGGAGAACAAGCTTTTTCTTTAAAACCTGAGAGGGGCTGCATTAGGAGAGATAGGGCCCTGGAGCAGAAGAGGGGGCCTTCAAGTCCAGACATGGGCTGCATTAG
>CABHPP010098541.1:37645-60948 GCA_902168425.1 Peromyscus attwateri | reverse complement strand
AGCCTGGCCGGGCTCTCGGTGGTACCACCGCGTGCTCCGTAGCCCCGCCCTTTCATTCACGCCCTTCTGGAGCCGCTCTAGGAGCCGTCGCCGGGCCTCTCTGTGGTGCTGCGCTCCGCTCCGTAGACCCGCCCACCTCTCCCAGCCCCTTCGGGGCCGCTCTAGGAGGCGCGGCCCGACCTCTCTGTGGTGGTGCTGCAGCTGCAGCCTTGCGCATAGCTTGAGGGGATGCCAAGGAGGTGTCTGCGGCTGTGCGGACTTCTGGACAGCTGGCGGCGCTTTTCTCCTGGCGTTCACGGCGCAGAGACGCCTCCTCTTCTCAGGGTTCCAAGCAGTTCTGCAGTCCTCGGGTCGTTTCTTAGTCTTCGGGCTTGTCACTGGTTCTGCCCATCAGCTCCCGGACAGCCGATCCCCAGTGTGCACGGCATGTGGCCGCCCTGGACCCGACTGATTCCCCAGTCAAAGCCTGGTTCAGACCTCCTCCGCTCTGTTCTTGATCCCTGGCTCCTGGCCTTTATCTTAGAACTAGCAATCTCCTGCTTCAACCTTTTTCGAGCCCTAGGATTATAGGTGTGCCCCACCGCGCTTTGAGATCGTTGCAATTCAATCATTTAGGGAGAAATAATGGAGAACTGCTTCGAGTTTGGCTGAGTCTCCCTGGGGACGCCATTTTGCGTGACTAGTATACAATGTTAGGGCCTCCGATGCTGGAGAAACCGGCATCTCAGACCTCAAGCAAACCACTGATCTGTCGTCTCCCCTCCCCCTTTTAGACTCAGTTGTCAACATGTTAGACAAATGTCATTGTCCAGTGTGCAACTTGCGGAGCTTGCCTATTATCACTCCGGAATGCAGTTGCTACGTCCTAAGCTGCATGTTTCCTTTTGTAAGGATCAGCCTGGCTGCTTTACAGAGAGAGCCTGTGCCATTTCTCATTCATTCCTACCAGCCGCATGGGGTTTCGCGCCTAGCCAGCATTTGGTGTAGGGAGATAGGCATCTCCTTGTTGGCATTTCCCAGAGGGCTAGTGGTCTGTGTGCCTCTTGCCATCTGCCTATAGCCCCCAGTGACAAGTCTCTCGTGTATCTTCTAATGAGGTGGGTTGAGCTGGATGTGGGTGGACTGTAGATAGGTCCTTGCTCATCTGGTTCTCAGGCTCCCTGACTCCCCCTACCCCCACTGGTTTGCTTGTGGAACAGTTTCTTTCGGAGTGGCTGCCCTCTGGAGAATTATACTCTTCTCTTTTTGGTGGGACTCAGCTGCTAGTACCCTGGCCTGGGCTTGCTCACATGGTCCAAGCTTTTCTCTAAGAAGACAATGGGGTGTCTGCTGCTAGGAAGCCCTGGTGTCTGGCCGCTGCCTTTGAGCCATCTGCATACATGTCCCCTTTGTCTGGTGGGCTGGAGTAGTCAGTGTGCACAGTCTAGGGTCAGCCCGAGGAGGTACCATCCTCAGTGATGTAGAATTGAGATGGGTCTGTCTGTGTTCTGGAGAAGTTCTGACTGTGACCATTCACATGGGAACCTGGATACAGAGGATTTGGGTAGCACTGGACCTCCCCAGTGGTAATGGATTGTCCCTGTGTCACTGGCTTCTACAAACCATAGGGTCCTTGGAAGGGCAATGGTGATGAGTCTCCTTCCTTAGAATTATCTGCCTTGAGGACAACTCCCCCACCCCCAGGGTTTTACAGCCAAGTAAAGAGCAGTAAGGCCAGCTTAAATGACCACTTCCTGTCCTGGGAGGCAAGAAGGCTCCAGAGAGCCCAGAGGGATCAAGATCCTGGGCTCTATCCCTGTCAGTGGAGCTTAACTCTTGTCTGGCACCAGGCAAGAACAGGAGGAGCATGTGACCCCAGAGTGGCTATTTGTCACGAGTACACAATGTCAGAAACACAGGTGAACACATCTGTGTCTTTTCACAATGTCAGAATGTATCGAATAACAAACTGACAAGTTACATATGTCAAGGGGTCCTGAGTTGCCTTGATAGTAACTCCGGCAGGCGCAGCGTCTTTTATTCCCACTGTAACTACTCAGGTTAATTCTCTGTGATTGTACCGCAAACGGAACACAGTAGTTATGTCTGGAACTGTGGCCATCATCTATCAACCTGTCGCCTATCTACAGGGCAGGTTTCAGAATGGCTGTATCAGGATCAAAGAGGCTGCCACCCGAATTCAAAGAGGCCTCAGTGGAGGTAGAGGCAGGCAGCTGACAGAGATGCAGAGTCGCTGGTGGGTGAGATAACAAGACCTGTTGGGGAGGGAGCTGGAGAGATGGCTCAGTGGTAAAGAGTACTGGTTGCTCTTCCAGAGGACCTGGGTTCAATTCCCAGTACCCACATGGCAGCTCACAGCTGTCTGTGACTCCAGTTCCAGGGGATGTGACACCTTCACACCAATGCACATAAAAACAACAATAACAACAACAACAAAAAGCAAGACCTGTTGGGGAGCTGCTGCTAGAGACACAGGCAGAGCCAGGTCCCAGAGTTAGAGTTCAGGGGAGCTGCAGGGTGTAGTGGAGCTAAGGAAGTGAGAGGAGACCCAAGACTGTGGAGGCAGAAGAGGCAAAGGGCAGAACTGTGTCCAGATGGGCAAATAGATGGATAGATGGAGTTGACAATCTCAGCAGTGAGGACCAAGTCCTTGGGGCGGTTGGGAGTTCTTGGCTTGTTGGTTTCTCAACAAGGGCGTATACGGGGCAGCCAACTGGCAGATTTATGGGGGCTGTCCTCATCCTACTACTGGGGATCCTCTCTCTTTGTGTTTTTTCTTTCTTTGTGTTTGTGTGAGGATGAGCACACGTGTACCTTGGCATACATGTAGAGGTCAAAGGATCACTTTGGGTGTCGGGCTTCCCCTTCTTTCTTGTTTGAGACAGGCTTTTGTTTGTTGTTTGTTGCTGCACATGTGAGGCTAGGTGGCCCATAAGCCTTTGGGAAGTCTCCTGTCGCCCCCTCCCATCTTGCCAAAGGAACACTGAGATGGCAGACATGTGCTACCACATCTGGCTTTTCCTTGTGTTCTATGGGTCACAGCTCACTCAGGTCCTCATGTTTATGCGACAAAGGCTTTACCCACTAAACCACTTCCCCAGCCCGATTTTTGTTTTTGTATTTTATTTTTTCATTTTTTGAGACAGGGTTTCTCTGTGTAGCCCTGGCTGTCCTGGAACTCACTCTGTAGACCAGGCTGGCTTCGAACTTACAGAGGTCCACTGGTCTCTCTGCCTCCTGAGTGCTGGATTAAAGGCGTGTGCCACCACCACGTCCAGCTTTGTTTTTTAACTTAAAAAAAAAAAGGTGTGTGTGTGTGTATGTGTGTGTTATATGAGTGTGTGTGTGTGTGTGTGTGTGTGCAGGTGTGTGTTATATGAGCATGTGTGTGCATGTGTGTGTTATATGAGCATGTGTGTGCATGTGTGTGTTATATAAGCGTGTGTGTGCAGGTGTGTGCCCTGTGCACATGTGTAGGTCAGAGGAAGACGACATCAGGCATCCTATCCTGTCATGCTCTACCTTATTCCTTTGAGACAGGGTTTCTCACTGAACCTGGAGCTAGGTTGGCAGGAAGCCCCAATGATCCTCTGGTCCCCGTCCTCCCACAACTCCGGGGTTATGTGCAAACTTGCCCAGCTTTTTATTTGTGTTCTGTGGATTTGAACTCAGATCCTCGTGTTTGCATAGCAAGCAGTACTTGAACCCTGGACTACCTCCCTAGTTCCAAGAGCGGCTATTTTTATAGAATTATTTATGTATTTTTATTTCATTCTTTTACCTGGGTTATTAACATGATTTTTGGTCAAAAGAATAGAAGATCTGGAACATTTATTCTGCCTTGGGTGGAGACGTGATCATTTATTCTGTACTGCTCCAAAGATCATAACATTGCTATCTAGCAGGAACTTTGTGGTAAAAGCCATTATCCCCTCCCTTCAGAGTTAATCCAAATGGCTCTGTCACTCACCTGGACAGGAAAATGCTCTCTTTCTCAAGAAAGCCAACTGTTCCAGAAATGTTACGAAAATCGTCTAGGGGCTGGAGAGATGGCTCAGAGGTTAAGAGTGCTGGCTGCTCTTCCAGAGGTCCTGAGTTCAATTCCCAGCATCCACATGGTGGGTCACAACCATCTGTAATGAGATCTGGTGCCCTCTTCTGGTGTCCAAGCAGAAGACTGTATATATAATAAATAAATAAAGATTTATTAAGAAAGAAAGAAAGAAAGAAGGAAAGAAAGAAAGAAAGAAAGAAAGAAAGAAAGAAAGAAAGAAAATTGTCTAGACCCAGCAAGAGGGCTCAGCAAGTAAAGGTGCTTGCCACGAAGCCTGGTGATGTGAATCTGGTCATAAAATCCACATGGTGACAAGTTTTATTGCAAGGAGACCTGCGGAGGGCAGATCGAGTGCAGGAAAGCAGAGGGCCCAGATGCTTCCAAGCTGAGGTAACTATAGGGCAGAAAAGGGAAAGGAGGAAGAGAAGTGAAATGTCCCTTTTTAGGCCCGCCATTGGCTGTTGCTAGGGGTAGCCAAGGAAATCAGGCACGTGGTGGGTAAAAGGTCAGCAGGTGGTTAATAAGCATCATGGCCACTGTTAACCTGGGTTGATAGGCTGGAGAGCGCCAAGAATCAAGAAAAGCAAGTCACTGGGAACTAAATTACTTTAATTTCAGGAATTGCTGTTGTTTACCTGAGAGAGCCAGGGAGCCAGACAAGCTCCTGGTAGCTCTGCCACAGACCGGGCCTTAGTTTTTTTTTTTTTTTTTTTTGTTTTTTTTTTGTTTTTTTTTTTTTTTTTTTTTTTTTCGAGACAGGGTTTCTCTGTGTAGCTTTGCGCCTTTCCTGGAGCTCACTTGGTAGCCCAGGCTGGCCTCGAACTCACAGAGATCCGCCTGGCTCTGCCTCCCGAGTGCTGGGATTAAAGGCGTGCACCACCACCGCCCGGCTTTGTTTGTTTTGTTTTTTGTTTTTTTTTTTTTGTTTTTAGTTTTGGTTTACTAGAGCTGGCTGGAATTGAGCAAGCAGTTCTTAGGAAAACTGCAACTCAGGGGCAACTGATCCACAGGTGCCTCACAGCCTTCTCCTAGTTCAGCAGGTGCCCCTCAACCTTCTGCCAGCTAAAGATAGCTTTTCCGACCCTGCCACTGGAAAGTCCCTAACCACTAGAGCCTCCCCCCAGTTCTGTAACAACCCATAAAAACCCACCAATCAGCCCCCAGACTAATCTCTCCTCCCTGGAAATCCCCTAACCCTGCTTAAAAGGAGCCTGTGAGCTTCTCTCAGGGTCACCATTTGTTAACCCAACATGTTGGCAGTTTTTAATAAACGGTCTTGTTGATTGCATATGTAACTGGTGGTCTTTTATGGGACTTCTTGAGGACCCTAACATAACCAAAATGAAGGAGCTTTATCAAGTGATGTGGCCAAGGCTGATAGGTCCCACCATATTCTCTGCTGAAATCTCCAGGGTGGGAACCACCGCAGGGCTCTGAGGGGGTGATTAAGAGTTCCTACAAGTGAGGCCATTCATGGTGATTGGAGGCTCCATGCTGAATCCTGATATGCAAAACATTTGAGCTTTGATGGGTGCTGGACCTGAATGTGCTTCGATTCATAAGAACCTCCCCAAACATGGAGAGGCAATGGCAGTAGTGATTGGATATGGAGGTAGGACAGTACACATGAAAACACACTAAGCTTGTCCTAAGGTTAGGCAAACAACCTCTCAAGAGTATATTTTTATATTTCTCCTTAGCAAGAAAATATACTAGGAGCGGGCATGCTGCTGGAGGGCACCTGCATAACCCCATTTGCTGTGTGTAGCTATTTCCTCTGAATTGGAACATTCCTTCCTAAAAAGGGGAGGAAGACTGGCCGGGCAGCGGTGGCACACACCTTTAATCCCAGCACTCGGGAGGCAGAGCCAGGTGGATCTCTGTGAGTTTGAGGCCAGCCTGGGCTACAGAGTGAGTTCCAGGAAAGGCTCCAAAGCGCACGGAGAAGCCCTGTCTCGGGAGGTGGGGGGGTGGGGTGTGGGGTGGTGGGGGGTGGGGGTAGGAAGGCTCTTCAGACTCAGGTAGTAAACAAAATGTGTAAGATTCACAAGGTCCTGCTCAAGGTTGCAGAAGCATTAAACAAGTGCAAGGAGACTTTCCGTTGGGCCAAGGTACATGTAAGTTGTGCAGAGAGCTCCAGGGATGCAATGTTGGTGAGTTGTCTCTTGTGCTGGGGGTGGGATTTTTTTTTTTTTTTTTTCGAGACAGGGTTTCTCTGTGTAGCTTTGCGCCTTTCCTGGAGCTCACTTGGTAGCCCAGGCTGGCCTGGAACTCACAGAGATCCGCCTGCCTCTGCCTCCCAAGTGCTGGGATTAAAGGTGTGTGCCACCAATGCCCAGCTAGGGGTGGGATTTTTAATGATGTAACTCCTTTTGAATCATCCATGCTTCCATAAGTAACCCCAGACAGCTCACTGGTTCACTAAATTAGATGTGGAGGGTTTCTTTTTTTGTTTTTTGTTTTGTTTTGTTTTTGTTTTTTACTTTGTTGGTGTTTTTCTTATTTTATTTTATAATTAATTCAATTTTACATATCCACCACGGATTCCCCTGTCCTCCCTCCTCCCACTCCCCAGCCTTCCCCCCCAATCCACCCCCCCCATTCCCACCTCCTCCAAGGCAAGGTCTCCCCTGGGGATTCAGCTCAGCCTGGTAGATTCAGTTGAGGCAGGTCCAGTCCCCTCCTCCCTACACCAAGGCTGAGCAAAATGTCTCAGCATAGGCCCTAGGTTCCAAAAAGCCAGCTCATGCTCTAAGGACAGGTTCCTGTCCCACTGCCTGGGGGCCTCCTAAATAGTTCAACGTAATCAACTGTCTCACTTATCCAGAGGGCCTGATCCAGTTCCATGGGGGCTGATGGGATGGCCGAACACCCTAACTGTCATGATAGAACTCTCATCCAGTGACTGACGGAAGCAGATGCAGAGATTCATGGCCAGGCCCCAAGTGGAGCTCCAGGAGTCCAATCGGCGAGAGAGAGAAGGGATCATATGAGCAAGAGATATTGAGACCATGATTGGAAAAAGCACAGGGACAAATAGCCAAACTAGTGGAAATGCATAAACTATGAACCAATGGCTGAGGAGCCCCCAGCTGGACCAGGCCCTCTGGATAAGTGAGGGTTTCTTTCTTTGGTCTGTCATTGACGTCCTGTCTGGAGTGAGTAGATGTGTATCCACCTCTCTCCAGGAAGAGTCACACAACACTGTGGGGCAGAGGGCAGTTCTCCTGGTAGTGTGAACTGCAAAGGCGAAGTGGGAGCCTTCATCGCAACTACCATCAGGGAACTAGGAAAGGCAGTTATTTGCTTAGTGCGAAGTCCTTTCAAAATCAGGCAGGGCCCTGGAGAGATGGCTCAATGGTTAAGAGCCTTGGCTGCTCTCTCAGAGGACTTGTGTTCAGTTTCCAGCACCCACATGACAGCTTACAATTGGCTAACTCCAGTTTCAGGGGATCTGACATCCCCTTCCAGCTCCGCAGGCACCAAGGGTGTATGTGGTGCATGTACAGGCAAATATTCATACACATAAAATAAAACAAGCAAGCAAGCAAGCAAGCAAGAAGTCAGAGAGTTGATGGAGAAGACTGTGGGTTACGGAGATTCAATCCCACATCCATACCACTGTACTCAACATTGCTCTTTGACAGGACAACTTGATCCAAATGACCGCATCTTTCTCTCCTGTACTGGACCTTGCTAACACTTTTTATTTGTTTGTTTGTTTGTTTGTTTTTTTGAGACACAGTTACTCTATGTAGCCCTGGCTTCCTGGAACTTTCTCTGTTGACCAGGCTGGCCAGCCTCTGCCTTCTGAGTGCTAGGATTAAAGGCATGTGCATCACTGCCGCCTGGCCCTTGCTAAGACTTTTAACGGTACCCTTGTAGGGTCTGGAGATGACTCAAAAAGGGAGTACTTCTCTTGTAGAGGATCTCAGTCTGGTCCCTAGCACCCGTGTTGGGTGGCTCACAACCTCCTGTAGCTCCAGCTCCAGGGGATCTGAGGTCCTTTTCTGGCGTCTCCGGGTACCAGCCATGTAAATGGTGTGCAGACATGCATACAAACAGATGAGACACCCATGCATATTACATTAAGAATAGGCATTTAAAAAATCTTTAAAAGAAGCTTTCACTACATTGATGATAGGATGCAGATCTGAGTGTCTTCCAGATTTAGAAAAGCACCTGGAAGTCGTAAATACATTCAAATTTAGGACCAAGGATGGGAAACCAATCCACTCCAGGTGCCAGGCCCAGGCACAGGTGTGAGATTTTGGGGCGTCTTATGGTAGGGTGAGAGGTGGATGATACTTAACGTGGTTATTCAGAACATCCCAGGGCAGCTTGTACCTGCAGGTATATAGGTATACGCAGCTTCAGATGTTCCTGGGGCTTCTGGAACATTGAAATGTTTTCATGCTGCATCTTGCCTGAGTTGATCATCCTTGGTTTAACTTGATGAAAAGGTGCCATGTGGGATTGGGATAGAAAGGCCCAGGAAGGCTTTAAGATTTTTTTTTTTTGAATCAAGGTTTTTCTGTGCAGCTTTGGAGCCTTTCCTGGAACTCACTCTGTAGCCCAGGCTGGCCTCAAACTCACAGAGATCCGCCTGGCTCTGCCTCCCAAGTGCTGGGATTAAACGTGTGCACCACCGCCGCCCAGCAAGATTTTTATAGGACAAAACTAAACAACTGTATGTCTCAGGCCTCCAGTGTTCCTTCATGTTAGAAGTCACCAGCAGCTCAGAGGGCTACATAAGAAATAGCTCGAATAAAATGGTCCTAATAGAGTGTTGGTCTCAGTCATGGGAAAGATAGGAGCTCAGTATATAGTGCCGGAACAGTGATTGCTGGCTGTGTACAAAGCATTGTGACAGACGAAATCATTGCTGGTTCCATCTCAGTGACAGTGAGGGCAGCGTGTCAGATAAAAGCCCAGGATGAAGGAAGGCCTTCTGAAAGGGCAAACCTCTTTCCAGGGTGGCACGGAATGTAACCCTGCAAAGGCGGCACATGTTTCCAGTAACATGGTGTGGTGCGTGCAAGCCCTCTCACCAATACCATCCAGGCTGCCCTGGGTTCAGTGTCTTTTCAAACCACTGAGCTCTGCCCAGTGATTGAACCAACAGCCCCGCGAGGCAAGGTGCTGACGGCACTTCTTCTCGTCCTTGTCGATGCCTGCACGTGGATGATAGGAACAAGGTCACCGGACGGGAATGGGTGTTTGTGGCCACGTGAAGAAATGTTTTTCACTGTGTGGCTGGAAAGAAGAGAGGGGAGGGGTAGTTCACCACTGAGTTAAGAGCGATGTGAAGGGTGCCAGCTTTGAGACCTGACCGGTGACGTCACCTGCTGACAGCGGGGCTGTATTCAATGGCCAGTGGGGAAGAGAACTGGCAGGCTCTGGGTTGGCAACCGTGAGGACAGCCGATGTGAAAGGGATAGATAACAGAACCTTAGTGGTTCCTCACGTGGCAGCACGCAGCCCCCTTGAGCCTTCCTGGAAACTAGAGATCAGATGTCTTTACCATAAACTACAAAACTCAGGTCATCTGCCTCGGGTACCACAAGACGCTGTTCACTGGATTCACGTGAAGTCTGATCACCGGAGAGCCAACAAAGGCTGGAGAAGAGCCAGCAGCTCCTGAAATGTTCTGCATGCTCTTTCGACACCCGAGGTCTTCTTCCCATTAGAACCTTGGCAAATATGCACTATGATGGGACAAATACACAATCTACCTGTCCCCTATGGGACTGGCAAGGAGACGTCATAGGGTTTATGCCTGTTAGAGGGGCAAGCAAATGTCCGCTCATCTGCACAACTGCCATGGGCCTCTTCCCAGCATCACCATGTAAACAGACAGTGGTGATGTCACTAGCGAGGGTCTCACCCAACTCTGTTACATATGGACACCTCGGAAAACCAGCGGTCATGAACGCTGATGTGCACAACTAGCCTGAGAAAGTCCAATGGTGCATCTACCTGCCCTGTAACACTACAGAGGCTGGGTGTTTGAAATAATGGGTTACTATAACTGCAGTTAAAGACTTAAATGCAGAATGCACCCTAGAGGTCTGGGGAGAAGTAGCCTCATAATAAGAAGGTTAGTGAATTCAAATCCCAGTGGCAGGGTTGAACACTCCCCTGTGAGTTGTTGGCTTGGGAGGCTCTTGGGGTCCTCCCTTCCATATGGGGGTATTGCTATTATGTCCGGTCATATAATAGAACTAGAGGTGCCACTTTGCTCTGGTTGCAGGACCTAGAAGTTAGCCTATGACCGAGCGGGAAGCTTCCTCCCTATTGGCTTGCTTTCCTAGCTTCAGAAAGTGCTATGCAGGCTGCTAGCGGACTGTCTCCAAGAGTCCTGCATGGCTGCAGACCCAACCTGCTGCAATCGCAGCATTCCAGGCAAATGTGCTCGCTGACACAAAGTGGTAGGGCTGTTAGAGGTGCAAACAACTGCTTTCAGATTGAACGTAAGGTCCATGCCACAGTATGATTGGTACTGTAAACCAGGACAAAAACCTGTGGCTAGAGATGCCATAGGCCCCAGAATGAAGGCCCTTGCTCTTGTGGGTTGGAAGGATGTGAAGTACCCATCAAATTGCCCTCTAAACATTTGTGATTACACCCATAGACTACTGCTGCTATCAGACTCTCCAGTAAAAATGCTTTTAATAGTCATGGAGGTTACTGCAGAGAAGTCATAAGTGGTTGGACTGCTGGATTTGTGGACAACTGGCCCTCTCAAGTCAAGCATACATACCTCAGACTGTGTCTTCTCTGTCTCCACAAATTAGACTGACTTCTTAGAACCCCTTGAAATACGGTAGCTTTTGTCTGTGAGACTTTGCTCACTGACTTGGGTTACTCCATGATTGTTCTAGGAATGAGGATGTGGTGACTTGAATAAACATGGCCCCCACAGGCCCATAGAGAGTGGTGCTATTAAGAGATGTACTCTTGTCGGAGTAAGTGCGGCCTGGGGTTGGGCTTTGGTGTTTCAGAAGTTCAAGCCAGACCCAGTGGTTCGCTATCTCTTCCTACTGCCTGCCAATCCAGATGTGGAACTCCCAGCTGTCTCTCCGGCACCATGTCTGCCTGTGTGCTGCCATGCTTCCTGCCGTGATGACAATGGACTACACCTGTCAAGTGTAAGCAAGTCCCAGTTAAAGGCTTTCTTTTAGAAGAGTTGACATGATTATGGTATCTCTTTATAGAAATAGAAACCCTAAATAAGACAGAGAGTCTGTTGCTGTTATGTACAATAGTGCCGTGGCATACAGTGCCCAGCCTGAGTAGAAGAGAATGTACAATTCCTCTCCTTCTAAGGTTCAGAGAGCTGGTGGAAGAGGACAGAGAAACACTCTAAGAGATGGAGGAAGGATGGAGCACAGCTATTTATTTGTTTGTTTGTTTATCATGTATACAGTATTCTGCCTGCATGTGTCCCTGCAGGCCAGAAGAGGGCACCAGATCTCATTACGGATGGCTGTGAGCCACCATGTGGTTGCTGGGAATTGAGCTCAGGACCTCTGGAAGAGCAGTTGGTGCTCTTAACCCCTGAGCCATCTCTCTAGCCCCGAGCACAGCTATTTCTTTTGAACTTGCTGTGACCTGTACCATCATGGAGTCGAATAACTGTGTAACCTGCAGGGGATCTTGGGCCAAAGTCATATGTGTTGGTTGGTTTGTGTCAACTTGCCACAAATTAGAGTCACTCAGCAAGTGAGAAACTCAACTGGGAAGATGCTTCCACCAGATTGACCTATAGGGGAGTCTATGGGGCATTTCCTTGATTAATGATTGATGTGGGAGGACCCAGCTTATGGTGGGCAGTGCCACCCTTGGGCAGGTGGTCCTGAGTTGTATAAAGAAGCAGGCTGAGAAAGCTGTGGAGAGCAAGCCGGTAAATAACATAACTCCTATCCTAAACTCCTGGCTCCTGGTTTCTGTCTTGAGTTCATGCCATGACTTCCCTTCATGGTGGACTGTGATGGGGTCACGTAAGCCAAATAAATCCTTCCCTCACCAGGCTGGTTTTGGTTGTGGTGTTTTACCACAGCGCACGAGGATGACAAAGGAGGCTGAACTGTACAGCAGGCAGCCAGATCTACAACACTGGGCCGCTACCACTCCCTCTTCGGTTGAGGGAGGGTCACAAGGTACTTCTCCAGAGATTCCAACTGCCATTCCTCCTGCCCAAGCTGCAGGTTGTCTTAGAAATGCTAAGTGTAGAAGAGGTTAAAAAAAATTAGGGGTTTAGACTTTTTAGGGGTGAAGCTGCCTGTGAGTCACTCAGGTCCTTGTGCAACCCCGACAGACTCATTTGTAAACTTTGCCAAGCTAAACTTGGCAGGACCTTTCCTTGGTCTCTCAGCTCCCTCCCTATTTGAAGTGAACAGTTATTATTATTTTTTTAATGTGGAGAGTCACAAGACAGGGTACAAACACACTGAACACAATCTAGAGGGATGTCCTCAGGGTCTATATGGAGGGGAGACCCTTTGAATCTGCCAGTGGACCCCAAGGAAGTTCTGTAATACTGGGCCAATCTAGGCCTGGCCCTAGGCCAAGGACATCCTCCACCTTGCCCCAGCTGGCAGGTCACCATGGGCCCACACACGTAAGGAACTAAGGGACTTGGTCTCCGGTACCTTCTCGAGACCACTCAGAGACTGTTCTGCAGCCTTGGGCTTGCTTCTCCTGGGTACAACTGGCCAGGGAACTAATATCTTCCTCTTTGTTACAACATCTCCAGCAGACTGAGTTCTACCAGAGCCAAGCCACATCCATCTCTCAGCGAAGGAACCCAAGGATGAGATTGGGAGTGTCATGTGAGAGTGGAGGCAGCTCAAGGCAGCTCCCAGCTCCCCACCCAGCCCCTTAGGCCAAGGGTGTACCTTTTCCCAGCCTGGACTGTGCATCTGTACCAGCCTATTGAGGTTCAAGACTCCTAGACCACCAACCATCTTTATGGTCACTCAGCCAGACATGTGTGCATGGGTTTGGGCATGTGTGTGATTTGCGGCCTCAATACTTAGGAGTTCCCAGAAACCAGTCCCTCTACCTGACAATGCTTCTATCTCCCTGGTCTCCCTGTTGCTGACAGACCAGGCCTTTGACCAAACACCAAGAGTTCTGTCATGTTCTGAATGGCATCCTTGAAAGTCACAATGAATTCCTTCCTATCCCATCCCATCCCATCCCATCCCATCCCATCCCATCCCATCCCATCTCATAGTGTGGCTGTGTTTGGAGAAAGGCCCTTTACAGAGGCAATTAAGGTAAGACCTGGTCATTAGAGTTGTTCCTGACCCAATGCAACTAAATGAGAAGAGATCGGGACACAGGCTACCCAGAGTGACAACCGCACTCGGGTGGGTTATTAGGCCACAGTGTCAGCTAGCAGACACCCAGGATGCTTGTTTGGAAGCACAACAAAGCTTCCATTTTGTTTATTTATTGTTTGTTCGTTTGAGATGAAGTCTCACTATGTTGCCCATCTCAGCCTCCCAAGTTGGGAGTATAGACAAAAGCCACTGTGACCAACTGGCCAAAGTATCCATTTAAAAAAAAAAATGCAGTTGGTTATATTTTCTGTTCCTGGCATCTGAAAGCAAATCGATGTTTTGGGCTCAAGCTAAGTGAGCTGAGGCCTCATCTCAGTGGAGCAGAGCATCTTTGCTGAGTGCTCCAAGTCTTCCCAGGAGCCCAGCACCCAGGAAGGGCCCACAGCGGACTCAGAGTATGATGGGCTCTGGCAGATGTTCTGCTTCTTAGGCAGATCAGGGGCCAGCTGTCATCAGCCCTCTTCAGCTGGGGTAGAGTTCTCATCACCCTAAAGCTGTGGCTGTCAGCCAGGCAGAGAAACTTAGAAGCTGGGGGAGAAGAGAGGCCTGAGGGAAGGTTGTAGGAGGGGCGTCTGCTGAAGGGGCTCCCAGCCTGGTGTTACCAAGAACTCAGCATGGTGCCCAAGGTCTGAGGCAGATATTGCTCTGAGGGAACGAGGACTCCCACTTGGCTGAGAGAGAGAGCTACCTGGCTCATTTCAGGATCCTCTGCAGGTGTATCTGAGCCCTGGCCTTTTGGGCTCAGGGGCGTGCAGGAACAGAGGTAAGGACAGTTTGACAACTCGAAGGCTGCCTGCTAATTTGCTCACACAGGCAAAGACATCACTGAGAAACCTGAAACTTGACAGAAATGAGTCTGGAGTCCCAAGAAAATGACCACACAAGGCAAAAAGGTTTACTTCTGGGGCTTGGAAAGACGGCTCAGCCATTTAGAACTGTTCTTCCAGAGGACCTGGGTTTGAGTCCCAGCACCACACCGTAGCTTTCAACCTCCTGTTACTCTCCACCTGTAACTCCTGGCCTCTTAGGGTGCCAGGCACTCATGTGATACATACATACATAATACATACATACATATATATGTATATATATATGCAGACAAGACATGCATACACATATAATAATGAAATTAAGAATGTTTTTCATCTGCAGAAGGATATGTGTCCACATCAAATCCAGCAGGCAAGCACACCAAGCAGAGGTCCCTCTGGGATTTTTTTTCTAATGCAAAATGGTCCCGTGCTTCACTCTGAGTGGTCAGAGCCTGGCCTTGAACTCTTAGGCTACTGACTGACTTAGAACGGTGCAGCTGATAAGCAAAGTGCAATTTTTGAAAAGAGAACACATCCTTGGGCACATATTTGATTCAAGAAATGACCCTGGGGAGGGGATTTGAATTTCTGCCAATGGCTTCTTCATAATTTTTTAAAAATGGAATTTTGTCTTATTTAACCCTTTGCTAGAAAAGATGGTACGTTTTCTTTACATTTCCCACAGAATTAAGAGACAAAAGCTAGGCACAGCTGGGCATGGTGGCGCACACCTTTAATCCCAGCACTCAGGAGGCAGAGGCAAAGCGATCTCTGTGAGTTCGAGGCAAGCCTGGTCTACAGAAGCCACCCAAGGACGCGCCAGCCAGGTACACCACTACAAAGAACAATTATGTGGTGGGGAGGTGAGAAATATAGAAACGTGGAGCTGTGTGTGTGCTATGGAGAAAGGCAGAACTGGAGACATGATGGCCATGACAGGTGAGAAGGAGGGCTGAGATCAACCTGAGATTGTCCAGTAGGGTCAGTGGGATGGTGTACAATAGTTTGGAGCTTATGCAGATGCAGACTCAGCCCCCAAACCTGCTGCCTGACGGCAGGATCCCTCTGGCTGTGGAATCCTCCTGACTGTGGGATCTCCCTGGCTGTGGGCAATGATGGAGGTCTGAGACGAGGAAAGGTTCGCTTTCTGGAGTGAACCTCCTGGAAGGACCACTGTGGTCTGAGATACCACAGGAGGCCATGCTGGTGTCGGTGGTCCATGTGGCTGCCTGCCCCAGACTTCTATGAAGCCTGAGATCCATGTGGACATAATGTAGTATGTGCCGCTGCCTGATGCCCTGGTGATGTCCTCAGGCTTTGCTGCCTGGGGGCGGGCGGGGGGGGGGGGGGGGCATCCTGATGTGAGTGGCATGTGGAACCACCTGAGACCATGTTGAGGCTTGTGGTCTGTGCAGTCACTGAGGGACATGAGTGGGTCAATGGTCCTGATATGGCCAAGGGCTGTATTGATGTCTGTGGCCAGTGTTACCATTGAAGCCCATGTGGATGTTCAGTGGTTGGGGCTGACTCCCGAAGCCATGTTAATGTCCATGGGTGCGGGAGAGCTGGTCTTGCTCTTGCCTCTCATGGGAGAGCTGGCCCTGCCCCTCGCCTGACCACAGCATTGCAGTTCTGGTAGTAGTGTGGGCATGGAAGAGAGCTAGTCTCACCCCATTCTGACCTCTGCATAGCTTTCTTCCCTTGGTGTCTTCTGGCTTGGATATGGGCAGAGAAAGTCTTATCCTCCCTTGGGATGGCCACTAGGAATTTGACCATTCTCCAGTGAATATATAGACAACACAAAATGGACTTGTCTTTTCTTTTGGTGGTGGGGAGGTGGGGTTATGGGGGAAGGAGGGTGGACATGAGAAGACTGGGAGGTGAGCACGATTGGGGTGCATGATGTGAGATTCCCAAATAATCAATCAAAAATAATTAAAAAAATATAAAAGCTAAGTACACTAAGGAAGAAACCTTTTAACACCAGAATGCCTGTTCATTTCCCAGGGCAACCTTGGCCCCACCCTCAGAGTGGATATGGAGCCATCCCTCAGTGGGAGGGGCCATCCCTAAGTGGGAGGAGCCATCCCTAAGTGGGTGCTGGGCTGAGTCCTGCTTATTGTTGGTGTCTTTTGTACCTCCAGTCTGTCTGCACTCAGGTCCTCCCTCCAGTCTTGAGATCTTTACTTCTTGTGCCTGTGGCTGTGGGCACAGGCTGAGACCGTGTATGGGTATTAGATACCCATTACCCCTATTGTTATCCTGTGTGTGGATGTCATGGCTGATAGGCCAGGGAGCTACAGTGGGAGGCTGTTTAAAAGCAAAATGGTCCTCACAGGCTCAAATGTTCGAATGCTTGGTCCCCAGTTGGTAGAACTGTTTAGGAAGGATTAGGAGGTGTGGCCTTGTTGGAGGAGGCATGTCATTGGGGGCTAGCTTTGAGGTTTTAAAAGCCCACATCATTCCCAGTTACCTCTCTGTGTGTCATGCTTGTGGATCAGATATAAACCCAAACTACTGCTTTAGTGCCTGGGCTTGCCTGCCTGTTGACATGCCCCCTGCCATGAATTCATCCTCTGGAACAGTAAGCCCCAATACATTTTTTTGTAAATTGTCTTGGTCGTGGTGTCCCTAATTGGATTGAAAAATAACTAAGACAGACAGACGGTCAGATACACATACAGACACACATACTCCCCTTAAAAGTTCCACCCCTTCCCACAGTGCTACAGGTTCAAGCCTTCAACACCAGCCCCTGGAGGACATTTAAGATCCAAGCCATGCTTTGGAGACCCGCATGCAGGAGTACTGTGGGTTGAAGCTAGTCTGGGCCACACCCTCCCCCAGCTCTGCAGCATAAGCTTGGGTTTGTGGGGAAGTTACTGAGTCTGTGACCTTCTGCCTTAGGAAACCAACTCAGATGGGAACATTGTCAGGACCCAGCAACCCCCACCCCAGCTGGCTGGAAGATTAGGCATGGCCCTTTCCTCACATCCTATTGTTCTTTCTTGGGATGACGTCCTGCCCTGGGCTCTGAGACAGGGTCTAGGATGTTTGGACTGTGGCTGGCACCTCTGACCCACATGGGAACTATAGGAAGTTGCTGCACAATTTGGCTCCCCTAGCCTCTGGGGCAGCAGCCTCTTGTTGACTTCACCTCTCTTGACAGCTTGTGACGTCGTTATTCAGATAGCAAAAATTTCCGGGAATGGGTCTTGGTTCCGCAGTCACCACCATGTGACCTTGAGGCAGATTCCCTTGTCCGAGTTTCTAGTCTCCTTTGTCAGGGGCCCTGACCACACCTATCTTCACCAGCACACCCCTCTGTCTTAGAGCTCCAGTGGCTCATGATAATACTGTGTGTGTGTGTGTGTGTGTGTGTGTGTGTGTGTGTGTGGTGGGCCAGGAGGGCTGACTGTTGTAGGGATGGGTGCTGCTGGAAGATAGGCTTCTCTGTTCCCAAGTTGTTCCTTGCTCCTTTCGAAGCCACTAGATGTGCTCAGTGCCACCTGCATAGTCCCCAGCTTGAACTCAGCTGTGTTTCCTGCTTCCCCAGGGGACCCTGGAAGAAGATAGTGAGGCTGGAGCCCAAGGCAGGGGAGGCCCTACAGCAGTGACTTCAGACTGAAATAATGTGTCCAGCGTTTCTAAATTGGGAGTGGTTAATGAGGGTTCTTTTGGTCTGGAGAGACCAGAGCTGGCACAATTGGGACATTGCAATAAACACATACTCTGCTGTTGCTGCTGGGTCTGCTGGGTCTGCTGGGTCTGCTGGAGCTGCTGGAGCTGCTGGAGCATAAGTCCTAAGTGTGCTACGGATAGTCAGGCTTGGGGCACCTCAGTGAGTCTACACTGCAGTCCCACTTCACAGAGATGGGTCGCATGTGGGTCCCAGGGATCATGGAGCTGGTAGGGTGGATTGAAGATTTTAACTCAGGCAGTCTGACTCCTCAGCTGTGTACCAGTCAAGGCTGTGTCTGTGTGAATAATGAAGCCCGTGTATAATGCAAGCCTATGTGGATGAACACACGTGAAAATGGGAGCAAAGGAAAACCAAGACAGATACCTTCAACAAGGGAATTGACTTCCCTCCTAGGAAAGGGTATCTTGAGGTAGGTGCCTTGAGGTGCAAAGTCGGTGTAATGCCTTCTGTTTATTGTTCCAGAACCTTCTTCCATGTTGTCCTGCCATTCTCATGGTGCTTCCTTGTGGTAGAAAGGGCTGCTGAGTTCCAGTCAGCAGGAAAGAGGAAGGGGAAAGAGCAAGAGGTGCCGCCTCCATCCAAGAGCTCTTTCTCTGTGTAGCTTTGGAGCCTGTCCTGGATCTCACTCTGTAGACCAGGCTGGCCTCGAACTCACAGAAATCCACCTGCCTCTGCCTCCCAAGTGCTGGGATTAAGGGCGTGCATCACCACTGCCTGGCCAGTAGAGGTTTCTTTTCTTTTCTTTCTTCTTCTTCTTCTTTTTTTTTTTTTTTTTTTTTTTTTTTTTTTTTTTTGGTTTTTCGAGACAGGGTTTCTCTGTGTAGCTTTGCACCTTTCCTGGAACTCACTTGGTATCCCAGGCTGGCCTCGAACTCACAGAGATCCACCTGCCTCTGCCTCTGAGTGCTGGGATTAAAGGCATGCACTACCACCAACCAGCCAGTAGAGGTTTCTTATTGCATGCCAGTGAATAAACTTGACTTTTAGGAAAGGACTCTAGACTTCTAGTTCTTATAACATTGAGCTACAGGGACCTAAGAGTCCCTTAAGGCTCACTCTTTGCTGCACAAATGGGGAGACTGAGGTACAAGTCAGCACTGGCCCAGGTTTACCCTTCTCTCTCATCCCAGACATCTGCCCTGGCACCAACTGCTAGTGAAAGAATATCTTGGTGCTGTCAAGGAAGCCAAGAGCTCAGCTGATAGGGGCCAAACCAGTCAAGGATTGCCCACCTGCCAAGCAGCCAGGCTCCCTATCAAGGAGATGCTCACCTGCCCAACAGCTGGGTGCCTCTCTCCAGCCAGAAAAGATACCCACCCACCCAGGCAGGAATGGATGTGCTATCCATTTCTCTGCCTCTGGAGCCCATGGGGCTTTTTATTCCCAGACCTGCTGCCCATCTTGGGCTCCTGGAGGCGTGGGCTAGGAGAGAGGGCCTGGAATCCAGAAGAGGATGGATTTCTTGGCCAGGTTGCCGTTGGGAAATCCCCTACTCAGCAGCTGGGCCTTCCTGCTGCCTTCTCCCTCCTTCCTTCTCCTTGGCTCTACCTCAGTCCCACAACTTTCCTGGTCTCCCTCCAATACCCCCTCCCCCCAGGTCGCTGGAGGGCTCACCCTGTGCCTCACACCTGTGAAAGGACTGAGTTTATCTAGGTGGTGGCTCTGGGGAAGAATTTCATGCTGGCAAATTCAGGAAGAGAACGAGCCTTACAGGCTTGTTATGAGCTCTGTGCAGCTGGGTGGGTGGGGCCCCTGTAGGCTGAACATCCCTAGAGCACGGGCGACAGACACCTGGACCGGAGGCTTTGGTGGTACCCACACTGCTGTCCGTGGGCAGAGGACAGAAGAAGGCAAGGAGGCCTGAGGGGTGAAACTGAGGGCAGAGAATGGCCAGAGGAGCTACAACTGGCTGGGTTGCAAAAGAAATTCAAGTTTATTCTCTGAAGCTGGTTGTGGGGGAGGGGGAGGCCAGGGTATCCTGCTAGGAAGAGGGCAGGTCTTCAGGCCCCTGATGCCCATAGACTAGTGAGGAGGCTAAGCAGGAGGGCTGTATCACCAAATTTGGGCCAGCCTGGAGGGCATCCTGACCTACTGCCCTGGGGCTGGTTATTCCTGTCACCCTTGGGCAAGCTAGCCCCACCACTCTGAGGATTGGCAGACTTGACCTGGGGGGGGTGGCCAACCCTGTCACCTTGAGGATGTCTGACTCCGACATCCAGGGGTCTACCTGCAATGCCATCTTGAGGATTTTTGACCCCACCATCCACGGGGCTGCCTGCCCCGCCAGCCGGAGAGTCCTGGACTTGGGGGCTCTGCCAGGGTGGAATGTTGCACAGGGTGGACTGGCAACAGGTCTGGGTCATCTGGGTGCCAGATATCGTCTTGGTGATGGGTTGGCAGGTATCGGTACACCACATGGAGTAGGTAGTCAGGAGACCTTTGTCTAGGGGGTGTGGAGAACAGATGGTGAGGGCGGGGCATGGGTGTCAGTGCGGGCTCCTTCTCTGACCCCCTCTTTGGGTGCGCCCCCCCCCCCCAATACGCTCACCAGTGTTGCCATGAGAGATGAATGTGGTGCAGAAGGTTTTGTGGTAGCAGCTCTGTATCTGGTTGCAGCTCTCCCCGCTGTGTATTGCCTGGCAGGTGTAACACTGCAGGTGCTCTGTGGACAGCAGGGCAGCTTAGGCTGAGAGTGGTCCTCCAGGGCCATCCCCGAGTACCGGCCCTCACCACCAGTCACCCATCAGCCCTCCTGCAGGAGCCTGTGCCTGCAGGAGCTATGAAGAGGAGCTACAGAACATGGGGGTCAGATAAGGTGGAGTCCAGGGCTAAGGAAGCAGGAAGGGAGGGGAAGCAGGGCAGAGAGGGCTGAGAGGGGCAGACCCGAGTGTCAGCTCTGGGTGGAGAAAGCTGAAGCCTGAGGGGAGAGCCTGTGTGTGGTGTGGGCATGCTGGGCTCCCGCCTTGAACGCCAGCAGCTTGCTCTGCTTTACCCTTGGGACAGGAGGAGGTAAGGGTTGAAGGAATGCTCTGTGCAGAGCAGGAAGCTGGGCCCTCGGCTGGGGTGGGCACCTCTGTCCCTGCCGCCAGGGATCATGTTGGTCTCCTCTTCCTCCTCTTCATAGTCATCATCGTAACCGTAGCTCTCTGGCCCCAAGTCCACGTCTCCGTCTTCTTCTTGGGCCCACCCTGGTGGTGCAGGGACATCTGTGAGCCTTGGATATCCAGATGCAGAGGACACACCCGGGGTTGAGCACGAAGTCCTGATCCTAACACGTCCTCTTTTCCATATCCTTTTTTATTTTATACAAGGAGACAGAATTCTCCCCACCCCCACCCCTGCAGTGCCGAAGCAGCCAAGCTTGCAGCTGGCAGAAGAAAGGAGCCCCAGGCCCTCCGTCTTCCTCCCCACGCCTATTCCTCGTCCCTAGGATAAGGGGTTCCTGGACTGGGCAACCCCTTCTTGAGGTGATCCGCACCTGACTGTCCACTTAGCAGCAAGACCAGGAGGACGCCCCTGAGTGCCTTCATCCTGGCGCAGGCCGATCTGTCCAATGGCGCTGTCCTCACTCGGGGTTTTGGGTCTGCAGTAAGCGGGACATAGGGCATTACTGGGGGCTTCCCGTGGTCCCTGCCAGCTCTAATCTCAAACAATGGGCCTCGTATCAGTCTTCAGCTACAGGCGGCGCCAGGCCAGGAACATCGCTTCCCTCAAGGACCTCCGGGGACAGAGAGGAAGGGGAAGTTACTATATTGGCCTTGGGTGTCCTGCCCACCTCAGCTGTTCCTATTGCCTGGTGGGAACTACAAAAGGTGAGTGCTCGCCTCAGGAACCACCTGGTCCTGTCCTGGCTCCTGGGCCTCCAGGCCTCAGCATTGTGGCGCTTGATGTGATCTTGATGTGTGTGATAAGCACCTATCACAAACCTCTAGGGACCCTGGCTGCACAGCCACAAGGTCTTAGGACTCTATCTGAGGGCCACAGGCCAGGCACCTTCCACCTGAGTGGAGTCCTGCTGCAGAGTATTCAGATGAGAGCGTGGTCTGTCCAGCTGCAGCTCTGAGAACCACTCTCTCCTCTCACTTCTTATCCTTGATCTTGCTGGCCCAGGCTTCTGCTGCTCTGGCCTCTTCCTTTGACAGGCTGTTCCCTTAGTAACCCCCTTCCCCTTCAGTCTCTTTCTGAGTTACCCCCTCCCCCGAAGCCTCCCTACTGCTCCCTGCCCCTGATGAGGCTACAGAAGATAGGTGTTGTCTCTGGCCTTCTGCACCTAGATAGGTGTTGACTTTGAGGCAGAGAGCCTTCTGGGACTGGCTACAGTCTACCTGGCCTGGCTTCTGCCTGGCAAAGCCATTAGCTCCAGCCACTGTCTCCTGCAGTGTACTTTGTGTGAGGCCTTAGACTCCTCATGGACCAGATTAATTAATGGCTTTGGGTCTCTCCCCAGGTGCAGCAGATTCCCCCAACTCCAGGGGAGTTTGCAGATGAGAGAGCTAGGTACTGGGGAGTCCTGGTCCCTCACCTGGGGTATGGAGGGAGGCATTGGGTGCTGGACAGGCGTCTGAGTCAGTGTCAAGCCCTGGGAAGTTTGTTTGTCTTGTGGCTTGGGCCGGCTCCTAAACTTGTCTAAGTCTCAGATTCCTGGGTCATCCATAGGCATGGGAGAAATGGCCAATCTCCAGGGGTCATTTGAAGCGAATATTTGAGTGCCAGCTCCTCAGATTGTCTAACCTCATCTTTCTCCTAGGGTGAGGTGACCATCAAGGGCCAGGACTCATAAAGGCAAAGGGCAGTGCATGGCATAGGTGTTGATATGGATTCAGAACATGCCCCCACGGTTGGGCATGGTTGTGCATGCCCGGCGGGACCTATTCACTTCCGCCTAGTCAGTTTCGCGTGATCAGGACCGTGTGGCTTTGCGCGGTTGCGTAAAGCGCGCAGTGCAACCGTGTGATCTACGTACATCTGTCTCTCTCCCTTATCTTAATAAAACTCTTGTTAGTGGATTTTGTCGTGTTTCGTGATGTTTCCTCGCAGGATAGGAGCACGAGCAAATAACCAACAGGTGGTCCCTTCTGGGCTGATGAAGACACTTCTCTGATGACTCAGCCATGCACATGCTGTGCCTCTGGGCCTCCCCTTGAACTTCCTTCCTTCCCAGCATTTGGGAACTTACCCAGCCTTCTGTTGACCTGCACTTCTATCCCCGTACCTGTTCCTAAGTTCTCACAGGCATGGTCTCTTCCCAAGCCAGGGTCAACATCTCCTCTGGTCTTCCTTCTGGTCCCACCCTCTGCAGGTCATGTGCTTACCTCCAGGCGCCAGCTGCTTCCTCCAGGGGCCTTCTGACCTGGTGAGGGCCAGGGCCTTCCAGGACTCTGCAG
>CABHPP010098541.1:25868-37635 GCA_902168425.1 Peromyscus attwateri | reverse complement strand
GGGGCCTTCTGACCTGGTGAGGGCCAGGGCCTTCCAGGACTCTGCAGGGAGAAGTAGGCTTGTTACTACACCCTCCTCCCATGGGCCTAGGCTCTTGTCAAGCAGTCTCCCTGTGAGCCTAGTTCCTCCTCTTCCGGGGCCACATACACCCAGGTCTGAGCTGGTGAGAATTTCCAAAGACAGTGACAGCAACCTTTAGGAAATGTAGGGGTGGTGGTGGTGTGGCCACCCTGGCTGCCTTTGACAGTATCAATACTGGAGGTACATAGTGTTCCCAGGGCTATATACACCCCTCCCAGGCCCAGCACACACTGTTCCCAGCCCTACAGGGAAGATTGCTTGAGTCTGGTCCAGCTAAGCCAGGGTTGATGGTCCTGGGGTGGAGATGAGGTTGTTTACCTGATGCCTTGATGGCAGATACCTGCTCCCCTCAGCTCTGATCCCAGTGTGGGTGGGAATCACTGTGTTTAGTATGCGTGGATCCTCATCCCCTCCCTATTCCCCACCCCACCTCCCATTGGAATTTTCCCAGGGGCCTGCCCTGAGAAAATCCTTCCCAGGGTCCTGGGGAAAATGCTATGTTTGATATGGGGTTATCTGAGGGAAAGGAATCTATATACACCATGCTCTTTTGTCCATTAACTTTATTTCTCTAAGACAAAGTTCTGTCTATACAGCTTCAGTTCTGTCCTGACTCTCAGTTCCTCTGTGTCCCTTCTTTTTCTGTCCTCTCATAGCCCTAGTAATAATTAAGCAATTATACTTTTGATCTCATCCTCATCCCTTGTTCCTTTATCCTCCATCTTTCCTCCCTCTTCTCCTCTCCTGACCTGATTCACCTACAATCTACAAAAAAACTTTTCTTTGCTCCTCACTCCTCAGCCTGAGCCACACCTACAAAAGATCTGCCTTGTTCCTTTCTCTCCGGCCACTTGACTCTGCTCTGCCCAGGAACTCTGCTCCAGTCTTTACTGCACCTGGTTATGCAAAAAGCCCTATTGTTCTCAGTCAATAGCTCTGCAATGCCCTGAAGGCAAGGGATGGCCTGAGTTTCATTTGCACAAGAAGCAAAGCTATGCATCTATAGTCTGCCTGTCTCCTTGGCTCTGTAGGGGTGCTACCTAGTAGATCAGCAGTAGGTCTGAGCTGTTTATGCTTTTTGCCATATGGCCCAGTAGTGTATGAGCACACAAGGATTTCATAGTAGAAGACAGCTGATACATATTAAAAGCTGGATAACATGAAATATTCCTTGATAAATGGCTTCCCTCTTGAAGGACTCCTTGGTCGATCAGGGTATAGCTCATTATATACAGCTATATCTCTATAATATATTTTTGTGGCTCACTGCACCCCCCCCCCAACACACACACTGCATGGCCTCTTAAGCAGACCCAAGGGAGCTCATACCTCCTCCAGAGTGAGGACATGTCCCCTAAGAGCCCAGGATCCCAGTCTAGTGGTCCTGAGATGCCCAGAGTCATCTTGGAGCCTCGGTCCAGGAAATCTGCTCCTGGATTGCATCTTCCTTCTAGCAGAGGCTTCCTCCCTAACTTGAGTGCCCCTGAAAGCAGCTAGTCACCTGGCTTCTGGCTTGCAGACTTTTCTGCCTGGGGACTCTGCTTTTGCCTTTGCTATCTGACTCCTTGGGCTCTGAGGATGCTACTGGACTCTGGGTCCCTCCCCACTTTGTTCTTTTTTGGCAGCAGCAGTCTTGGACTCAAGACCTCAGTGCTGGCTGCAGACAGGGAATTCCTGGCTACTCATGCTCCCTCTAGTGAGGCGATCAGGTAACTGGTAAGGCTGAGCAGGCAGGGGCAATATTGAGGGCTGTAAGCTACTGTCTGTGGAGGTATGTATGGCACCATCCTGGCCTCTGGGGACACCATGGTGTCAGATCTAGAGCTGTGCCATCCCCAAGGGTACTACTGAGAGAATTAGGAGCACACTCAGGAGATGGGCACGTTCGAGCTGCAACAATTGACAGAGGCAGCTTTTGGGGTGAGCATCCACTGTCTGGGTTGAGACTAGGCCTTTGGGGTAGACATGGTCTGTAGATGTGCCAGCCTTCATGCTCATCGTCCTGCTGGGTTCACTCCATTCTCTGTAGCTAACCCTCTCCCTGTTCTGGCTAGGACTCCTGGAAGCAGAGCCCAGATCCTCTTCCCCTGGGGGTAGGTGGGGAAATGAGATGATGTATAGGTTCTCCTGGGTCAGGCAGGCACCAGTTTCTTCTTCTTGAGAACTTGCACTTAGAGCCAGCCATGGTGGCTCACCTCTTCTTTTCTATGAGCCCATGAGGGATACCCACCGCAGGCTCAGAAGCCCCTTTGTGGAACACTTCCGCCCAGCTGACCCACATCCCAGGAACATATTGTATCCCTTCTCTGGTCCCTAGGTCCCCTCAGCCACACAAATGGACCTGGAGAGTCAGTCCCCTTTCCTTGGGCCCTGTAGGGGACAGCAGAGGATGGTGAGGCCTCACCCTGTATCCTTGGTCTTCCAGCCTCCACGGGGCTCTCCAAGGCTGGATACACAGCTGCTTCTCTCTCAGCAGAGAGTTCAGTCCCTGCTTCTCTGCAGAGGCCAGTCAAGGCCCAACTCTAATGTCCCTCACCACTGTGTAGGCTACTGGCATTCCCTTTGGAAAATATACAGGCAAGGGACACTCTGTGTCATTTACGGCATCTGGTCAGGCAGCCATCTCCCTCCCCTGATGTGGTAAGATTCTAAAAACGGAGAGCAAGGACAAAGACGCTCTTCACCAAGTAGGAAGTGGATAATGAAGCTGCTTCCTGCTTAAGAGGAAGGCTCGAGTTCTGCCGTGTGACTTCACAAGAGGCATCACATTCCTGAGCTGTCCCCTTGTCTTCTCTCACTGTCTCAGGTCTACAGGCAGCATTTTCCTCCCACGTCTGTACCACACACCTGTCCCCCAAAGCAGGGACAGTAGGAGCCTGCAAAGGAGTGGCCTGGCCCACAGGCCCAGGAAGGCAAGGTTGGCTATGGAGGGGGACAGGTAACTGAGCTGAGACAGGGCTCTATGGTGAGGATACCTTATGCACAGGAGGCTGTGGGCTGTGGTGACTGGGACAGCAGCTATTGAAGAAGCTGCAGCAGCCAGCCCCAAGCACACAGGGCCTCGTGGCAGAGTGTGCAGCTTGCAGGAGACAGGAGGCAGAGCTGTGGAGCATCTCACGTCGACTCTGCCAGATGTGATGATGTAATCTCAGGTAAGATGCTTTGGGTCCCAGTCCCACGAGAGGGAGTGAAGGGATCCTATTGGGACCCAGCACCTCCTACCCAAGCCCCCTACTGTTGGCAGCTCTGATCGCCTCTGGGAGGGCAGGCCCTGCTGGCCTGGGGAAAGAGTCACCTTGGTGGCTTACCCTTGTTCCTCCTTTGGAATCCTCTGTGAGAAGTGGGAGAGAAAAGTCAAGACCTGCTCAGGCCTCAAGCTCCGAACCAGGACAGAGCGGGATGACTCCTGAGATCAGGAAGGCCCTCTCACAGAGAGCTCCAAGCAGGATAGCAGTAGGGGCTCGCCTGTACCTCATGCAGCAGCATGACCCCTGATGGCCCCAGTTGCGGCAGAGACCCCCCCATTCCGTGTTCCTGCATGCACCACGCCCCCTGCCAGCTGCCTCAGCTTCAGCTGGGGCTCTAAGGACCCAGGGGTCTACCTTTCAGACACTGGCTGCTGTACACTGAGGCTCAAAATCCCTCAAGCACATTTTAGGAGGAGAAGCAAGGAGCCAGGCTGTCTGAGACGGCCTTGGGGTGTGGGCCAGGAGGCAGACCCCAGCTCCTGCTCTTCTCTCCTCCTGGGAGCAGCAATGGGCACTAGTAGCTTCCTGTTCCTCCCCATGTCTTGGGAGTCCAACTAAACCGTGCTGGCTTTTTCTCTGTATGATAGCAAGTTATCTTGGCCAGGGCCCATGCCTGTCTGGAAGCAGCCTCAGCTCTTGGCCTGGTGGGCTCTGCATGCTGCTGCAAGCCATGTTCTTTTAAGTGAAGCGTTTTGTAAGAACGGTTATTCCTTACAGCAGGATTTACCTACTTCTAGAAGGAAAACCCTTGGGTAAGTTAAATCTAGCGGCTACAGGCACAAATAATGATTCGAAACTGGGTGGTCCGCACAGTGGGAGTGAGCCCAAGATTTGACTGGTGCGACCTGGGGTGGTGTCCCCCATGTGAGGCACTAAAAGCCTGTTCTTGAGTTAGGCTTCAGTTGGGCTCTGAGTCAATGCAACCTGAGGACTTGAATGTTGGGGACATCTTAAGACCACATTCAGTTTGGGTCAACCTCACAGCTAGGGAACAGGTTCAGTGAGATGCCCAGTCCAGGTGCCCTTCAATGAGGACTGTACAGTGGGGTCCGTACAGTGGGGACTGTGCCTCCAATCAGGGCTATGCCTTCCACAAGGGCTGTGCTTCCTGACTTTACTCACTTGCCCACAGAATACACTTGAGAGAATCTTCCTCATAGAATTTGAGGGCATTTCAGGAAAGATTGCATTATGGAAGGCTTGGGTCTCATCTTAGGTAGGGTTTCTATTGCTGCGATGAAACACCATGACCACAAAGCAAGTTGGGGAGGAAAGGGTTTATTTGGCTTACACTTCCATATTGCTGTTTATCACTGAAGGAAGTCAGGACAGGAACTCCAGGCAGGAACCTGGAGGCAGGAGCTGATGCAGAGGTCATGGAGGGGAGCTACTTTCAGGCTTGCTTCCCCTGGCTTCCTTAGCTTGCTTTCTTATAGAACCCAGGACCACCAGCCAAGGGATGGCACCACCCACAGTGGGCTGGGTCCTCCCTGCCACCAGCAATTATTAATTAAGAAAATGCCTTACGGTAGGATCTTAATGGAGGCATTTTCTCAACTGGGGTTCCCTCCTTTCAGATAACTCCAGTTTGCGTGTCAAGTTGACATAGACCAGCCAGCACAGGCCCATAGCAATCAGACACAGTATGAAGGAGGAGGAGACTGGACACCGGAGAAGTTTCAAATAGGATTCCTGAGTGTCCTCTGAGGTGGTGGCTCCGAGGTTCCTGTGGGGTTTCCATCCTACCTGGGAGAGCGAGACGAGTGCTTGGGCATCTGCAGCATTTGCAGAACCTTCAAGTGGATCAGCTGAGCAGGGCCATGGGAAACTGCCAAGGGTCTTCAGTCTAAAGTGCAATTCAGAGCTGGCAGGAAAACTCTGGCGTAAAAGATAAGGGGGCTGATGCAATTGCTACTTCCTGCTGCTGAGAACACATTTCCAGATGCCTAGCCACGTGTCAGGAGCAACATTGCAGTCCGAACAGAGAGCTCGAGTTGAAATCACTCTGACCATCTGACAGTCACCCTGTGCCTGCCTGTCTATCTGCCTGCTTCCCTTAACTTTCTTTTATTTTTTTCATTTTCGGTTTTTTTGAGACAGCATCTCTCTACATAGCCTCGACTTTCTTGGAACTCACTATGTAGACTAGGCTGGCCTCGAACTCACAGAGATCCACTTGCCTCTGCCTCCTGAGTGCTGGGATTAAATTAAAGGTAGGTACCGTCATTCCTTACTCACCCTTGCCTTTCAATTGCCTGGTAGTGTGCTGAGTAAAGAGGGAGGTATGCCTCTGGCCATGGTGCTGACTGCCAAGACCCTGGGGGTGAAAGCTGGTTGGAGTCATGTCCTGTCTACCCTTACCTTGAGGACCAGAGTACTTGTGAGGGGTCCTGGAAATTGTGGGTATATTTATTCACCCCCAAGAATAGGGCACATCGCTAAAGGACTAGAGAGTAGAATTAGGTCACTTCTCTGACACCTCCCCCTCGTCTGTTCCACTCTTACAGGGATGCTGTGGGCAACCAGAAACACAAAGCCAAGCAGTGATGGCCTGGAGCCTGTCCCAAACTCCCCAAGGAAGGTAGGCATCTTTTTGTCCATATTGCTTGGTTTCTCTGACAGATGGCAACAGGCTCCAAGCAAGACTGCTAACAGCGAGCACAGCCAGGTTTGTTATGTGATCTTTCCTGGAAAGATAGGAAGAAATGTCCATTCACCTCACTTAGGGCACTGATAACAGACCATAGACACCATTCCACGCAAGTCTAGCTTATCGAACCAGTGAGTTTATTGGGGTTACTCACAGGAGCAGGAGTGACTCAAAGGCAACTGTGTCACCCCGATCCCCACTCCAGCATGGGTGAGCACTCATGAAAGCTGTATATTTTGAGCTCCCAGACTGCCCAGCGCCCAGCTCAGCTGGTCAGAGAGTCTCCTCTCTCCAGCAATGGTTTCTGTTTTAGAAACTTGGGGAGGTGTCTCATGATTTTCAAGAGGACCCTGAGACTGGTAAGTTTTGTTTATTTCCTACATCCTTCCTGCCAAGTCCATGAACTGAGATCCACTGCAGGGGAGGTGGCTGGGCCCCGTTCCTAACTGCAGGCCTTGGTCAAGTGTTTCTCTCCTTCAGAGATTCTTTATTAGCTGAATGTTTTGGGGTTTTCGGCTGCTTGTGGCCACTGTCAACTTTAGGTTCCCATTGGTGGAGCAGTGAGTGTCCTGCCAGCTTCTGGAGCTCTCCTTTTGAACACAGAACCTCCGCGGAGAGACTTCAATGTAGCAAGCACATTCAGCTCAACCTCCAATGGAGTCCTCCCTCTTCCCGGATGTGCTCACCAGGCTTTTTGCTAATGTAAACTTGCACCTTGTGGATCTTTCCTGCATAGATTCACTTTCAGCTTGAATACCCCACGACCGGGCTGGAGTCCAGAGTTAGTCGGAGGCATCTAGTGGTAGAGAAAGTCAGTGGTGCTCCTGGCTGCTTACTTTCTGGGAGGAGAATCTTCTGGGGAGGAAGGGCCCTGAGCAGGGAGGAAGACTCAGGAAACTGAGTCTCTCAGGGAGGAGTGCTCAGGAAACTGCCCTGCCACCTGCTGGCCTACTGGGACCCGGCCTGTTGGCTAACACTTCCTGAGGGTGGAAGCGCTTGCTGCAGACCTACACTGCTGCAGGTGGACTCAGCCAGGACTATGGTGCCTGGACATAGCCATAGCAAGAACAAGATCCTTTAGGTAGGTGGGGGAAAGTCCTGGGCCACTCCTAGTACCTTGCTCTAACCCCCAAGACTGTGCCGTCCAGGGCACTTTACGACAATTGACCCAAGAGACCTTTTGTACTGTTCTTTTGGTACCATGTGAAATGTGGGCCGTTACAAGCTCTTTCAGCTCTGCGGATTTGTGTTTTGTCTGCCTGGCATCCCTCCACTCCTCATTACGGTGCTTTGTCTGTCTGCCAGGGCTCCTAGATACCCACAGCAGGGATGGTCCCTGCTTCCTCGAGTAGAGATGGAATTTACTGGAAGGCTACTGAGCAGCTGTGGCTTCTTCAGGGAGGCAGGATGATGGGCAGCCAGGAAAGACCCCCCACAAATTCAGGAGCTAGAGTCTGGCTGCTCTCTGCCATGGCCCCTGCCTTCAATTCTACAGGACAGGTGCACTGATTCTCTTCGCAAGGGAGGCTGTGGCTATGGAGGCGTGGAGCCCCTTCTGCCCTGGCACCTGTGATGAGTCTGTGGTGGGCGCCCCACCCACACCATCTTCCTTTTCCAGGTTGTTGTGGTGTGTGCCATGGATTAGGCAGTTTAAGTAACTGGAGCTTTATTCTGAATTCCGGAGTCTGGAGTCCAAGATAAAGGTGTTAGCTAGGCTGTTTCCTCTTTCCCTGTGTGTAGATGACATCTTTCTCCTGTGTCCTCACCGCCCACCCACCCCACTTGTGTGTCTGTCTGTGTGTCCTTCCATCCATTCTGATCTCTTCTTATTGAATTAAGACCTACCCTGATGACCCGACTTAACCATCACCACCTCTTTGAAGGGTCTGTTTCCAAACACAGCTGCACTCCGAGGCTCAGGGATCAGGACTTCAGGATGGGACTTTGAAAAACCAATTCTGTGACCGCCTCGGTCCTTCAGCCTCAGGGCAGCTGTCCCAGTAAAGGCAGAGGTTAGGATTGGATGGAATGTTAGGGTTAAAATGGTGATGCTGGGAACAGAGAGAGAGAAGTAGGCTGACCAGAGACGAGGAACAACAGGGCCCCGGGGCAGCGTTGCTGGCTCTCCTGAAACTCCCTCCCTCGAATTTGGGAGAGGCACCCCTCAATTCTAATACAGCTGATTGCAACAAACTAAATTGTGAGTAAGGTTGCCTTTTAAGATGCTGCCACTTACTTCAGGTAAGAGACCATCCCTGAGTAGACAAGGGGCTAGATATGGGGTAACTAAGAACAACCGTAGCTACATTTTGGTAGCTGTGCTGGGGTTAGCTCTATGGTAAAGCTACAAGCTGGTCATGTAAACATGGGAACAAAGATTTGTTTAATTAACACCAGCAAACTCTGCTGAGGATTAACCAGCAATACCTTCGAGGTGGGCATGTTAGCAATGCCAGTCCAAGCTAATGACCACCGGACAGACAAGGTCACTAGTTAACAAAGCAAGTTAAAGATGAACTGGGAGCCAGGTGGCGGTGGTGCATGCCTTTAATCCCAGCCAGGTGCATCTCTGTGAGTTTGAGGCCAGCCTGCGCTACAGAGTAAGATCCGGGACAGGCACCAAAACTACACGGAGAAACCCTGTCCTGAAAAACAAAACAAAACAAAACAAAACAAAACAATACAAAAGATGAGCAGAGGTTGGGACTGGAAAGATGGCTCAGAGGTTAAGAGCACTGGCTGCTCTTCCAGGGGTCCTGAGTTTAATTCCCAGCAACCACATGGTGGCTCACAACCATCATAGTGAGATCCGGGTGCCCTCTTCTGGCCTGCAGGCATACATGCAGACAGAATACTGTATACATAATAAATAAATAAATCTTAAAAAAAAAAAAAAAAAAAAAAAGGAGAACAGGGGTCTTTACAATGTGGCTACTCCCATGAATGCCATCTACCTGGTTGGGCCAGGAGAACAGGCATGAAACACGTGGGCTTTCTGTCATTCAGAGAATTATCCAGTCTTCATAGAAATGGCTTCAGCTTTTGTCCAGTATCGGCCATAGGACTATAAAAAGCCCCAGACAAACAGTTCTATGGGTTTCCTCCTCTCTAGGGCCCCTCTGGAGCTGTGCTTGCTTTCCAGAATGTATTAAAAAAGAAGGCTGACATTCATCAGCTGTGCATTTGGCTTGGGAAATTAGAGAAAGAGCAACGTCACCCCAAGCAGGAGAAAAGATGGAGACAGCTGCAGAACTTAACAAAGTGGGAGGCAGCTGTGTGTTGGGGAGAGCCGGAAACTGGTTCTTTATACCAGGCAGGGCCCCTGGTTAGAGGCCTAGGAGCTCAGGGCTTGGGAGAGAGTTTGGTCACGTGGATCAGCTGGGCACCAGGGACCTGGCATCTTCCCATTTCTCTGCTCCACATCCAATTATGTTGTCTCCATCTGGAATTGAGTTTTTGTGGGCTGCCACTAAGCTGTCAAGGATGGAAATGCTTCTTTGTGTGTGTTTTGGGGGGGGAGGGGCACATTACTTTCCAAAGATTCCAGAAGGTCCCGCATGAGGGTTCCTCAGACTTCAGTGGGTCCATAGAATCAGGAACCTACTGAATCCCCGGCTGAGGCCAGAGAAGTGCCCTGGATGGTTCTAGACAGAGCCCTCCCTCTGCCAGTGCCTGGGCTCCAAATTTAAGGGGCACCAAGAGGGTCACACAAGTTTGCTGTTCACTGGATATGGTTGTTGCTCAATAATAAAGCCTATTTCAACCAGCTCCTTTTGTGCTGGGTGGCAAATTTAACCTCAGGCAATTCCCAGGGTTCTTGTTGATCTCTGAGAGGCTCAGGTGGCACCAGGCACCAGAAGGCTCTTCGAGGTCTGAGGAGGCACTGTCACATTAGCCCAAGTCCCAGGGAGGTTAAGTGACTCTGCCTATGGGTCGCATCTCCTGTGATCACAGCCACGAGACCTTCCATCTTGGAAAGGCTGCAGTTGAGCTGGCGCTGTTCTCCAAGGTCATGACAGTGGCGCTGTGGCAGCTGACCTGGGTAGAGAGAAGGAAGCTGCAGTGGCTGGGGGAATGGATAGAGTTAGCACTTCCTGCACAGCCAAGTGTAACCCCCTTGGCATGTCACTCTCCTCAGTACAGCACTAGGACCCAGCATCTCCTACTTTCCTGGAGCTCTGCCCTGAATCTGTGGCTCCAAGACAAGGACAGGGACCCTTAGCCTTGGGGTGCATTTTCTCAGGCTGTGCTGGAGAACTGAGGCCTGAGCAGTGTCTTTCTCCCCTGGTGCAGGGTATGGGGCTTGCTCTAGCAGAGAAATAACAGCTCTTTTGCAGACACACAGAGGTGAGGTAGACAAGGTCCAGAATGGAGATGGGAGCACAGAGGTGTTCTCCTTCACTATGCCTATCTGGTCCCGTTTTAGGGGGAGCTGTTAGAGCTCCCTAAGGCCTGAAGGTGACCCAAGCTCTGACCTCTGGGTCCGGACCCTCTAGGGTCAGCCCACATGTGCTGTTAAGAAATGCTTATGCTTGGGTTCTGCCTGGGTGTCAGCTCAGTAGGAACACTTCCTGTTCCCTGGGAAGTCCTGATGCTCTATTTTACCACCCAGCTTGTGCCAAGCCCCAGCATAAGGAGACACAGAGTCTCAGTGTGTGTAGCCAGTGAGGGATAGGGTGCTACCAGCCTTGATATAGCTACATGAAAGCTACCACAGAAACACTGGACCCTTAAACACCTTCTGGAGTTCTCTTGGAGTATCCCTGTCTGTCCACCATCCTCTGCCCTCTTGATGGAGGCATCCTGATGCTCAGGAATGTACCTCAGCTGGTGGTACTATGTTTAGGTCATTTCTCCAGGACACTGAGTGTGGAGATCAGGCTGAGCCTTGCCCTAAGCGACTCCATATTGTATAAACAGTGGTTTTTATTAGGCTGTGCCTTCCTGAGAGATGAACTCTGACCCTAAGGCTTGACTTCAGGGCCTCCAGCATGGTTTGTTATCTAATTCATGCAGAGTTTACCTTTGCATCTAGTCTCTACTTTCTGCTCACCTCTGTTAGCCTCCTGTTAGGCCTCTTTAGAACCTGCTGAAGTGGCTGCAGCCTCATTAATCCTCTATGACCGCTTTGTAACTGACATTCCTACATGTGTGAAGGTGTTTTCACTGTGTGATGTATAACGTGTGGTCTGAGAGCTATTATTAGTAATTAAGACTGGAACACATAAGCCCGCGTTCATCTCAGCCAGCTATTGAGAGAAATCAAGACTACTTGGTAAACTGAAGCCAACAAGACATGACTCAGCAGAAGACCTGGGTTTGGTTCCCAGCACCCACATCAGGCAGCTCACAATTGCTTGTAACTCCAGTTCCCGGGGATCTGATGTCCACGTCTGGCCCATGAAGGCTCCTGCACACACATAGTGCACCATGAACTCATGCAGATCCATGCACACACACACACACACACACACACACACACACACACACACACGAGTAAATAAATAATTGAAAAGCTGATAGAGCTTGTGAAATTGTTTTTATTCAGTGTATTCTGACACGAGCATCATCAGATAAAGTTCCTAGAAAGGAAGTGGAGATGAAATTACACTTCAATAGGAAACACCACAACCTGAAGGAGGAGAATGAGCCCACAGGTCTCCCCTCGGAAAGAGAGCAGGGGCACGAAGGCAGTCCTGAAGGGAAAGAGCCTCAGCTCCCTTCAGTTCCTAGCACCCACGGAGAGTTAGTATCAAACACCAGGCAGCATGGCAAGCCCTGAGAGTTA
>CABHPP010098541.1:0-25858 GCA_902168425.1 Peromyscus attwateri | reverse complement strand
GCATGGCAAGCCCTGAGAGTTAGTATCAAACACCAGGCAGCATGGCAGGCCCTGAAGGGAGTGAGAAACCCTCCAGTTCCCTCAGCTCCCTTCAGATCCAGGAAACAAAAGGGGGTTTCTTCTTTTTATAGCTTCCCAGGGAAATGGGGTGCTCCACACCACGTGACCCAGCCTATGTGCTGGAAGCCGGGCGGCTAGTGATAAAAGTCTAGCTATAACTCAAGGCTGTCTTGGGTCTGAGGAGTGGGGAGGAAGAGTACTCTGAGAGCTGCAAGGTCACACTCACACAGCACCACACTTGCTTCTCAACTCCGCAGAGGGAGGGGCTGCAGCGGGGTAGCGGCTAGAGGGTCTGTGACCTAACATGTCTGTCCATGTTTCTGATAGTGCTTTCCTGACACTGAGGTCCTAGCTCTTCCTAGGCATTACCAAGAACTCAGGTGTGTGGAATTGGCTGGACAGGCTGAAGGGGCCCAAGGGTGTAAGCACAGCGGCAAGAGAAATAGTATGGAGATCCAGGCAACCTGGGAAGAAATGGTAGGTTCAACTCTAGGCCAAGGCCACCCAGGCTTCCAGGCTCCCAGGCTCCCAAGAAGCAGGGAGAAATGGGGAGGAGGAGGCATAGAAACTTGGGAATCCCAGGGCAGCCTCTGGCAGCAAGCCAGCCAGCCTTACTCACAGCAAAGGAGCCTCTGGCTAGGGGGGGTCTGCAGACCACAGGCCCCAGCGTGTCAGCAGGGGCCCTAAGAAACTACACAGGGAAGCCTTTCTGACAGCATCTCCCACCTCATTGTGTCTGTGTGTGTGTGTGGGGGGGGGGGGGGACTGGGACAGATGGAAGGACAACCCTGCCTTGCAGAAAAAGGAGCCCTTTGCCCTGGAGTATGGGAGGGCAAACAGGATTGATAAGTACAATAGGGGGATGTCAACAGTTTGAGAAGGAGGTGAGAGGGGGACAGAGAAAGAACATAAAAGGACAAAATGATGTGTGCGTGTAACTTATATGCTAAGGTTAACTTTCCTGAGTGCTAAGGAGCTCCTAGATGTCTAGGAGGGGAAGAAAAAAAAAAATCAGAAATCGCCAGGCGGTGGTGGCGTACACCTTTAATCCCAGCACTCAGGAGGCAGAGGCAGGTGGATCTCTGTGAGTTTGAGGTCAGCCTGGGCTACAGAGCAAGATTCGGGACAGGCACCAAAACTACATGGAGAAACTCTGTCCCGAAAAACAAAAAACAAAACAAAACAAAACAAAACAAAAAACAGAAATCATGAATGGACAGTTTCCAGAAAGCACCATTCATGTATCTCCTGATTCCGCGAACTGAAGCTCAGGATCTTCTTGTTCAGGAGAAAACATCTCCGCGAGACTGACAGCTCTAGGTGATCAGCAGGTACACTTTGGGTTCAGAGGACTCACAGCCTGCAGGGAGAGATTCCTGTCAGTGACACAGATACCTGCAGACGGAACACCTTTCTGCCCACGTCAGGAACCTATTCTAAAGGTTACACATGCGCACGGAGTGACACACGCCAAGCTCTCACTTGTAGAGATAGTTGTACTAGCTAAGGTAGGGAACCTCCCAAGGGCCACTGCTACTCGGCTGTCTGGGTGCACTGGTGCATGACCCCCTCCCCCACCACCACATGGCCCAAGAAAAGAGCCTACAGGTCCTTCTTCAGGCTGTGCTGATACATAAAAATGTCGATGTGCTGCTGGTGGCCACACTTGGTCTAAGGAGGGGAATGCCAACACAAGCAACTGATTCTAGTGTTGGTAAAAAAGAAAGAAGACACATAACCCAGGTGAAGGGTGGACCCCAGAAGAGGAGACAAGGGCAGAGCCATAGGGGTGGAGGCACAGGGATGATGCATCTGCCAATGCACCTTGCCCTGGACTTCTGGCTTTGTAATAATGTGGACAGTAAAAATGGTAGGTTAAAAAAAAAAATCCCTTGAGCTTGGCAGATGCAAGAGTGGTGCACACCTGTAATCCGGTTCTCAGGAGGTGATGACAGGGAATCAGCGGTTTAAAGTTTTAAAGGATTTCTGTGCCTGTCCATGGACCAGGTCTCTCTCTGTCTCTCTGTCTCTCTCACACACATCTACCTCTCAAAACAGCTGCAGTAACAAAACCCTTAGAAATGGAAAACAAGATAAAAACGCCTGACTGTGTGTCACGTGGGCAGGAGCCTCACAGAAAGGATACATAGAAAAAGGCAGCCGCCGCCTCGCCTCCAAATGCTGTTCTCTGAAGGCCCAGCTTGTGCGACACCATCAGGACGAGATGACCTGCAAGGAGACGCGGGAGTTCAGACGCAGCCTTCTTGTTTGTAATGACAGCAGTGTGATTTTGAAGCGTCACAAAGCAAGCAAACATGGGAATGTTAAGAATGATGTCTTCCTCCGCCCCAGCATTTTGTGGAAAGAGACACAGGTTAAAAAGATGATAAATAAAAACTTTGAAACCTTGAATTTGAAGTGATGAGCGAGTGAATGTTTCTGGGAACAGTCTGTTTATGTTTTCTGGCCATTTCTCCTTTAGGAGAGGGTGCCTGTTTCCTTGTGCTATAGTTCTGGTAGGGGTTGTCCTCCAAAGGTTCATATGCTCAGAGCTTTATCCAAATCTGGCGGTTTGAGGGGTGCGACCTTTAAGAGGTGGGGCCTCATGAAAGCTCTTGGGGCTCACCCTGGAGGGGAGTGGATTAATGCTATCTGGGGAGTGGGTGGATTCTCCTGGGATAGGATTAGTTCACAGCAGTGGGGGGTCTGAAAGAAAATTCAGCTTTCTTGGCTGACTTCCTTGTTTCCTCTCTTACCATGCAACATCCATGGTGTGTGTGTGTGTGTGTGTGTGTGTGTGTGTGTGTGTGTGTGTGTATGCATACATGTGCCACAACATATAGAGGTTGAGTGTCTGTGGAGGTCAAGGGTCTGTCCCTGCCTTCTACCTTGTTTGGAATAGGGTCTCTTGTTCACCGAACACACGCCAGGGAGTTCTCCATCTCCACTTCCCAGGTCCCGTAAGAGCACTGAGCTTACAGCGCTACTGTGCGCAGCTGTAGGTGGGCGCTGGGAATGCAAACTCAGGGCCTCACTCTTGTATGACAAACACTTTACCCACTGAGCGCTTTACCCTGTCTTTTCTTTGTATGTGACTCAGTGTCAGGGCATGTGGCACTGAGCATCCTCAGTGTGGGCTTCAGATATTCTTGTAAGAGACAAGAACTGCAAGAAAAGGTAAGACTCTAGGGCAGGAAGCAGAGGGACCATGTGGGAGTTCCCGGAGCTGATCAATATCACAGAAAGTGCTGGTGTCCTGTGCAGCACTGCACACACCCATGTGGTTACAGTATAGAGCGCGCGCACACACACACACACACACACACACACACACACACGCACACACACACACACACACACACACACACGCACGCATGCACACACACATGCACGCACACACTGCAAGCCCAGCAATTGCTTAGAATGTCACCTGACTTCAGATCTGACAATCTACACCCAGCTATTGACTGGAGAGCCTGGGAAGTTCATGTCCACACCAAGGCCTGGGGTGTAAGAACCACTGTAGTGGTATTTGCTCTGCCCATGACCTTGGGCTATAGGGCCGGAAGGAGGCGGTGCTTTTTGCTGTTGTATGTGACCTCTGATAAGGGAAGGGAGAAGAGTCACGTGCCCCTTCTTCCTGCTCCTGCCTGCGAGGTGGGTTTGCTCCAGGTGACTTCTGACCTGTCTACTCTGTTCTGTATTCGTGAGTGTATTTCTTCAATTTATATCTTAATAAATCCCTGTTACCCATTTAATAGACTCACATGGATTGATTGTAATAAACCACAGCCGGTGTCCAACACCTAACAGACAAGCCTGCTCATGGATATTCATCTGAGCAAGTGCTCCTCAGCGAGGCAAAGGACGCATTGCTAGGCTGTAGTAACACATGACAAGAAATGACACAAAAGAACATACCATGTGTGTTGGCTAGGCTTTTTTCTTTTCTTTTCTATTCTTTTCTTTTTTGTTAACTAAACAAACACAAGCTAGGGCCATCTGGGAAGAAGGAATTTCAACTGAGAAAATGCCTCCATCAAATTGGCCCTTAGGCATGTCTGTGGGGGACATTTTTCTTGATTAATGATTGATTTGCGAGGGTCCAGTCCACTGGGGATGGTGCTATCCTTGAGACAGAGTGTCCTGGGTTCTATAAGAAAGCAGGCTGAGCAAGTGATGGGAGCAAGCCAGTAAGCAGCACCCCTCCATGGCCTCTGCTTCAGTTCCTGCCTCCAGGTTCCTGCCTTAAGCTCCGGCCCCGACTTTGCTCCATGTTGAACTGTGACCTAGAAGTTGTTCACTGAAACAAAGTGGAAACAAATCCTTTCCTCCCCAAGTTGGTTCTGGTCAGTGTTTTACCACACAAAAGAAAGCAAGCCAAGACAACGTGGATTCCCCTCTGTCCAGGGCCAGGGCAGACAGCACTTAGCTACAACCTTTTTGGTTGTGAGCCTAGACTTTGATGGCTGAGGCATCTCTCTCCAGCCCAAATACAGACTTTTCAGATTTCCTAATGGTTGCCTTGGGAAAGGAGGAAAACTGTGAGTGAGCAGGAGGGAATTTGGTATGTGTGTGTGTGTGTGTGTGTGTGTGTGTGTGTGTGTGTATGTGTGTGTGTGTGTGTGTGTGTGTGATGGCAATGTCTGATTTGCAGAGGGCCTTGGGTGTCATGTAGCTGATAGAGCTTGCTGTGGAATGTCTCACCCGTTTTACTAAATGAGATTTTTACCTCTGATATCACAGAGCACTGCTGAATGGCCAATGGCACACATGCTGAGGTCTTGGGGGGGACTATGCAGATGTCCACAGCTTCTTTTGAAGCCTTTCAAGAAGGCAAGATGGGAGGGAGGCTTGGAGGGACAGGGAGACACCTTGCAGGCTAACAGAGCATGTGCTGTTGGGCATGTGGGTGCTGGTTGTTCAACTCTTCCAACTTTTTTCTGGCCACAAAGTTTTCCATAATGAAACATCTATGTTGGAGGATGGACCGTTCAACCTGAAGAGGCACCACTGGTCATGGGCACACTTCTAATCCCAGCACAGGGGAGGTGGAGACAAGAGGATCCCTGAAGCCTACTGGCTACCAGGCCAGCCTATTTGGTGAGCTGAAGAGGCAGCATGGCAGCTTGGAGTAACCATTGTGAGAGAGCACCACATGTTAGATGCTTAATCCAGGAGAGGTTTATTCTCATTATCTCATGCAGTTCAATGCTAAAGGTAGGTTTTGTTGTCCTGTGCTGAAGCCAGGGTCTTGTGAATAGCAAGCAAGAATGATACTCCCAAGCCACGTGCTGAGGCTAGAAGGTTTCTGGGTTTGTTTGTTTTTGAGCTAAGCTCTCACTCTGTAACCCAGGCTGGTCTAGAACTCATGATGTAGCCCAGGCTGGTCTTAACCTTATGGCAATCCTCCTGCTTTAGCCTTCCAAGTACTGGAATTACAGATGTGTGACACCATACTCAACCAAGGCTAGAAGTTTTTAAGTCAAGGTGTCAGCAGGGCCACACACTCTCTGAGGGTCTAGAGAGTCTTCCTCACCCTTCCGAACCTAGCTGCAGGCTTGGCTCATGGCCACATGACATCCTCACCGTGTATCTCTTCTTCTGGCTCCTGGTGCGGCATGTCACCAGGAAGGTTTAGGAAACAATGGTTTTTTTATGCCGTGGGTGTTAGCCGCTGCGATAGGGCCATCTTCTGTGACTCCTCCAAGCTCGGTCTCTAACTGGTCGGAGGGATCCTGGCAGCACTGACCAAAGCAGCAAGCCTCAGTGTAGATGAACAGTCTTATTAAATAAGAAACACACAGCCAAATGCAGAGTTAAAAGCCCAAGAGGTCAGAGCAGTAGCTGAGAGCTGAGACTTAAAACCGCCTTCTTACCCTTCCTGCTGCTGCTGTCCTTCCCCTCAGCAAGAAACCTACTTCCTGTTTGTTTGTCTTTTTATTGACTTTCTGTTCTGCCTTCTCATTGGTTGCAAACCCAACCACATGACCTCCTCATCACTTCCTGTCTATACAGACCTCCAGGTCTTCTATGGTTGGTATTGAGATTAAAGGCATGTGTCTCCATGCTGGCTGTATCCTTGAACACACAGAGATCTGTCTGTCATGTGATCGGGATTAAAGGTGTGTGCCACCACCGTCAGGCTTCTGCTATGGCTTGCTATTAGCTCTGACCCCCAGGCAACTTTTTTTTTATTAACATACAAATAAAATCACATTTCAGTACAAATAAAATATCATCATACCTCAGCTGGCCCTTTACCCCTCATCCCTGCCATCTGCTCTCCTCTGTCTAGCTCTGGGGTTCCTGGGCCCTGGGCAGCTAATGGCACCCAGAATGGGACCCTGGCGCTGTCCCTGGTTCTGACATGAGTGTTGGGAGGCAGCTCCAACTTACCAGTCCTTTGCATAAAAAAAGAGACATGGGGAGCTGGAGAGTTGGTTCAACAGTTGAAAGCACTTGCTGATTTTGTAGGGAACCGGGGTTTGATTCCCTCACCCACATGGTGGCTCACAACCATCTGTAACTCCAATCTCAGGGAATCTGATGTCCTCTTCTAATCTCCGTGGGTACACTTGTAATCCCAGCACAGGGGAGATGGAGACAAGGCCCACAGGCTACCAGACCAGGCTATTTGGTGAGCTGAAGCGAGTGAGAGACCTTGCCTCAAAAATCAGTGTACTCTCTCTCCCTCCCTCTCTCTCTTTCCTTGGCTGGCTTAGAACTCGATATGCAGACCCAGCTGGCCTGGAGCTCACAGAGATCTGCCTGCCTCTGCCTCCTGAGCGCTGGGACTAAAGGTGTGTCCCACCATGCCCAGTCCAAGATGGACAGTTTCTGATGAACCACACCCACGTTGACTGCTGACCTCCACAAACATGTACACACATGTGTACCCCCTCCACACGAACATGCACACACAGCTGCAGATACACACCAAAAATAAATAAGTAAATAAACAAACACACAATCCTTTGCATAGTATTCAGCAGAGTGTCTCAGGTAGGGTCAAGACCCACTGTCCTTGCTAACCCATGGCCCTAGGAACAGCAGTATGGGCCAGGGTAGGTTGGAAGAGGGTAGTCAAAGCCCACTTCCTGAGGGGGGCTGCCCAGGCTACAGGGGCCAGGTCACACCTTGGCAATTCATTTTCCATTTTTTAAAAAAGCCCTTTCTTTTGCTAATCATGGCTACCATTGTTCTTGCCTGCAAAAATCCTGATAGGGAAAACCAACAGACCGCAAGCATCAGGAGGAAGTCAGAGTAGCCTGGAAACCAGGTTGGGAATCTCGTCTCCCTGGCAACCAAGTCCAGCCTGGGGAGAGCAGGTCTCAGGCTCTCCATTTTCCGTGCTCCCCGAGGGGCCAGCCCTCCCCTCCTCACACATTATTTTCTCTCCAGTCTAGCTTCCTCCTGTACCCTGCCCCCACCCGAGCTCATGCGTTAGCTAGGCCTTACCCACCTGTGTTTTTCAGTGTGGCAGGCAGAATTGCTTTCAAATGTAGGGGCTCAAAACAGCACATTCATTTTCTCTTGGTGCCTCCGGCAGGAATTCAGGTGCTTGGCTGGGGGCTCTGGACTGTGATCTCACATGAGGCTGGGGCTTCTGGCCCATCTGAAGGGTTGACTGGGTGGAGTCCACTCCCAGACTCATTTGTGGGGTATTGGCAGGCTCAACCCTTGCCACCTGAGCTACTTCAAGATGTGGCAGGTGGCTATACCAGGATTGGAACCATGAACGTGCTGAGGGGAACCAAGACAGGAGCCATAGTCTTTGTGGTTCACTCTTGCAGGTGCTGTCTTTGTAAAAAAGCAAGTCCATTTAGCTTGGGGGGGGGGGCAGCGAGATCACAGGCCGAGGATGCCTGAGGGTGGTGGTCTGGGGGAGCTACCCCGAAAGCTCATTTCACCACCTCTCCTTCATACTGAGATTTGGGGCCACAGGGGCCTCCTACATCTCTGAACAGAAGTTTGTCAGAGGTCTTCATCTTGGGAATGGGCTGGCTGTGCTCCAGAAAGTCTCCCATGCCATCATGGACCCCTCACAGCCACACCATGCCTGTATGGAACTCCAGAGTCAACTGAAAAGGGGGGGGGGGCAGAAACCAGCTTTATGCTAGGACATCCAGAAATACTGTCCGGTCCCCTGTCTCATGAGGGGTAGCATGGAATAAAGAAATGGATGAGCCAAATATGGTTAAAGATGGCCAGATCTGGGCGCTGTGCCCTGCCTCAACTTACCCTATGGCCCCTGTGGCTTTCTACAGTGCACAGCCTGAGCCGCCCTCTGATTCTCCCCATCTCTTTGTTTCCTCTCAGGGAAATCTGCATCCTAGGTGTCCTCTACCATGCACGCCACAGCCCAGGGCTGCCTTCCTGTTGGCCTGGCTACCCCAGTCTGCCTTTTTTTTTTCCCAGTACAGGAGCCCCGCAGACATGACATCAGTCTTCTATTGCTGTCACAGGGCAGCATCGTGCTGGCACAGGGGTCCTGAGTGAGGACCAGCTGATGGAAGGCTATACTTGCTGGGTGCTCCCGTGCTTTAAAACAACCCTTAGCAATCCCATCCCCGCCAGCTGCTTTTTTGCGAGCAGGCAAGGCCAGAATGGACTACAGGGAGCTCTGATCACCATCCATCACCAGTGTCCTACACGACTCAGGGTTCTCCAGAGATCAAATGGATGTGTAACTATGCAGGGTTATTTTCAAGGAGGGGTGCCCATGATCGTGGGGATTGACAGTTCTAACCCCTGCAGGTAGGCCAACAGGCAAGAGCCTACAGGCAACCATGCCCAAAGCTAGGACTGGCAGGATTCCCTCTTGCTCAGGCACCCTCCAGTTTCCCTTCTATTCAGGCCTTCAGGTGATTAGAAGTGACCCACCCACACTATGGAGTACAGTTCACTTAATCAAGACTTACCCATTTAAATGTTAATCTGTGCTCTAGCGAGATGGGCCAGTGAGTAAAGGTTCTTGCTGCTAAGCCTTAATTCAATCTCTAAGACCCACATGATGGAGGGGGAGAATTGACTCCTATATGCTATCCTTGACCTCTGACCCCTGCCCTGCTGAGGAGCAATTTTCTCCTAGATAGACCTCCATCATGGATTAAAGCTGGTTAAGACACAGGACTCAGGATGCTGTAAAGGGAGGGGAAACCGTCTATCCTGTAGGGAAGCTCTTTAAATTCAGGAAATAAACAACACAAAGGCTTCAGTAAGTCCCTGAAACCAACTAAACTCACTAGGACCCTTACATAGCAAATGTATATAAGCAGTGAGGACTACTGAGACCCACTCTCAGACCAACCAAGCCACCTGAAAGAGACAGAGAGCAGCTGAGCTGCCTGGAAGAGACATTCTCCAACGGGTGGATCTGCACGCAGGCTGTGCAGTGTGCTCTCGGTTCCCAGCTTTCCTGAGCTTATTGTCTATGTTAGAATGGGCTTTTGGTGATCCAGCTGTCTTTGAGTCATTTCTGTCCTGCAAGGGAATGCCCATATTTCTCTAAGGAACCCTGAAATGAGTAAAACTCATTTGCTCAACAAGTTGGACTTTGGTGGTATCTTTCCTTTGGTCTGTTGTGGTTCCCTGTCTGGGGTGAGTAGATATTTGTTTATGTCTCTCCTGTAATAATGTTACTCAACACACCCACAGCCACGGCACACCCCCAAATAAATAAATAAATAAATAAATAAATAATAAATAATACATAAGGAAAATGTTAATCTGTCTGGGTCAGGTGGCACTCATCTAGGCTATATAGTGACTTGAGACTAGCCTGGGCTGCGTAGTGAGACCCTAAGGAATAAATGAAAGAAGAGAAAAGAAAAATGCTGGCTAAATGTTAATCTCATCCAAAAACATCCTCACAGACACACCTAGAATAATGTTTGACTCACCATCTGAGTACCATTGGCCAGCCAGATGTCACATAAAATTAGTTACATACTCTCCAACAGGAATTTTCTCACTTACAGACTAAAGTAACACACCGCCGTTCTCAGGGCACAATCCATGCCCCCTATACTGTGGACCGAAAACCATGAAGGTTCTGGTATCTGGTCTCCCACCTCATCTCCCTGTAGATTCCCAGGCTCTCTGTCTGCCCACCCCACCCCACCTCATCCTGCCTTCCTTTCAGCCCTGCATCCTTGGTGTCTTTCCACTTCCAGCCTTGGCACGTGTTGCCTGCCCCACGTGTGGTCCTTTCATTGAGAGCTGCCTGTGGTTGCCCTGGAAACCTTCCTCTGCATCCTTAGCATCTAAAGGAGTCTAAAGTTCATCGCTCACTTAGCTGCTTCTTAACAATGCAGGGTCTTGGATCCCCCCACTCCAGAGCTCCCTTCTACCTGGCACGTACTGATGCCCAGGTCTCCAGGTCTCTAGAAGGCATATGGCAGATGTCTTTGTTTTTATAAGATGATTTAGATTTCTCTTCTTTTTTTTTTTTTAAAGATTTACTTATTTATTTATTATGTACAGTTATCCTGCCTGTATGTCTGCCTGCAGGCCAGAAGAGAGCACAAGCTCTCATTACAGATGGTTGTAAACCACCATGTGGGTGCTGGGAATTAAACCTGGGTCCTCTGGAAGAGCAGCCAGTGCTCTTAACCGCTGAGCCATCTCTCCAGTCCCAGATTTCTCTTCTTTTAAGTCAATTCTCTGCTCACTCTTATATCTGGGCTTCCCTTCATCATCATGCTCCTTCTTGAAGTAGCTTCTTTACATGCTTATTTAATGAAGGATGGTTAGTGGTAAAACTCTCTGAATTTTATCTGAAAAATATATTTATTTAAACTACAAAATAGTATTCTAATTGTGGAGGAGCATGATTATAATTCCATACCTCAGAGGTAACTGTCTACATTGCTTGGCACCAGGCTTTGGGCAGGAAGGACATCATGGTAGGAACATTTGCTAGAGATGCTGTTCTAACTTCTTGGCAGACAAGAAGCAAAAGGACAGGAAGGGCCAGAGGCAACTCCACAGGACCTGCCACCAGTCCCCATTTCTCCATCCCCACCCCCCAAAATTTCTAGAAAAGCTCCCTATAGTTCCACCAGCTTGGGACTGGCACTTGGTGGGAGGTAACCTTTATAACCAAACAACAGTGCAGTGGTACCCACCTGGAACCTCAGAACTCCAGAGGCTGAGGCAGGAGATAGTGAGTTAGAGGTCAGCTTGAGCTACCGAGCATAACCCTGTCACAAGAAAGCAAAACCAAAAGAAGTATTACATTTGATTAATAATAGTTGTGTGTATTTTTGGGGTGCCAGGGAACCTTTAGACACACAGTACACTGTAGAATAATTAAAGGAGGCCAATCAACTTTTCATCCTCTCAAGTTTTCAGTGAAGACATTTAAAACACTTTATCTTACTAATAAAAAGATAGATTGTATTAACTATGGCCCTGAACTGTGTAATAGATCTTAATGACTTACCCTCCTGTCTAAGGGAAACTGTCTCTTGGTGCCCAGCTCCTGGTCTTCCCATTCTATCTCTGCTCCTCCAATGAGATCATGCACACATTCCCTTCCCCAACATCCTGCCCAGCACTTCAGTCTTGTAATCACCATCCTAATTAATGTTAGGTCGCATTTCATTATGGCCTGAATTAGCGTTTCCCTGGTAACCAGTGATACTCAGTATTTTTCTACAAACCTGTATGCCTTCTTGAGAAGTGTCTAGTTAGAGTCTTGGTTGATTTTAAGTCAGGCTATTTGTTTTCTTTTCTTTCTTTCTTTCTTTATTTTTAAAATTACACTCATGATATTCATTAATTACACTCAGGATATTAATCACATTTGTGGTATTCATAGATTACATTTGCAGTATTCATTCAATTATATATATATATATATATTAATTTTAAATGCCAAATGTCATTTATTGAAGGGGGGAGGAGATCTTAAATACAGGCTCACAGCACAATGGGAGGACCTCGGAGGGCAGAAGTTCGCTACTGATGTTTTACAATCTTGCTTCTAATCTGTTAACGCCCATTATTCAGGATACACAGACAAGGAACTTCTCTTAAGCATTCAGGAGGGTGGAACTTGGCAGGGAATTGGCATAGGGAGGATCTCATGGTCAAGGTGCGCAAGCAAGGCAGCAGTTACCCAAAACGGGGGCCAGGGCCCTACAGGTCCCCCTTTTATTAATAGATGAGCTTCTGACTTGGGTTGCGTGGGACGTCAGCAGGTCACCTTACCCGTCATGGAGATGCCTGCCCAGGCCACACAGGTGCTCTGTCTTAGGTTGGTGAGTGCCCCCCAGGCATTACCCATCTCTGAATACTCATTTTCATACAGGCTCAATCGTGTGTGAGCTGTTGTTTTCTTGATGCTAAACTGTTTTCTAAACTTTTGGTTATCTGAAAAACTTGTTTTGCACTTAATTTTTGAAAACGGTGCATAAAATTCAGAGTTAGGCCGGGGACAAGGGTGGTGGTGGAGGTAGTGGTGCACGCCTTTAATCCCAGCACTCGGGAGACAGAGGCAGGCAGATCTCTGTGAGTTTGAGGCCAGTCTGGTCTACAAAGCGAGTTCCAGGACAGACTCCAAAGCTACACAGAGAAACCCTGTCTCAGAAAAAAACATCTGATACTATTTCACTTTCTTTGGTTCTGATTGCTCTGCCACCAGATTCATTAGGATTATCTCCTTCATGTTTTAGATTTTCCTGTCTTTGGTGGTCTGCAATTTCACTAAACTGTCATTTGTTATTTTACTTATTATACACTAGAATCTTTACCAACTTTACCTTCCACCAGTTCTGACTTATTTTAAGTAGACTGTCTCCAAACACCAACTTAGAGATTTCACTTAGACTCTTATTGACTCTCTGCAAACAGCCTTTTGTAGTTCTTTTTGCTTCTCAACGTCTTATCTCTCGTGTTACATTCCTTATCACTTCTGGGCAGGAGCTCTACCACTGAGCTATAGCCTCAGCCTCTCCTGATGATTTCTTCAGATTTGTCTTCCAGTTCAAAAATTCCCTCTTCATCTGTGTCTAATTTGCTGGCTAACTCTGCTGAGTTTTTTTTTTTTTTTAAACAACAGCTTTATTGAGATAGAACACATTATATAACATAAAATTCACTTTTTATTGGCTACATTTCAGTGACTTTTAGTTTATTAACAAAGTTGTGTATCCATCACCATGATCTAGTTGTAGGGCATTTCATCACTACAAAATGAAATTTAATCACTTATTAATAGTATCCTAAACTGGTCATTCTCCCTCCCTCCCTCCCTCCCTCCCCCATACTTGGCTAATCTTTCTGTCTTTGTTGGATTTTTAAATTTGGGGCATGTAATGTAAATAAAACGGTTTTTGTTTTTGATTTTTTGTTTGTTTGCTTGGTTTGTTGTTATTGTTCCTTCTTTCTTGGTGATTGGCTTCTTTTACTGAGAATTCTTCCAAGGTTTCCATTGATCTTTTATCATTAAAGTCAAGTTTCAAGTTTTTCTGTCCTTCAGATAAACTTGCTATTCAGCTTGTGGTTACATGTTCCTTCTTTTAGTATGCCTTAATAAGTACATTATCTTTGTGTTCTAGGACGTATGTTTGCTGTTGGCGCTTATCTCTGTGTGACTCTTTGGTTTGCTAGTAAATCTAGGCAGGGCATCGGCTTTTGCAAGCAGTGGTCATGATGAGCAGGGTTCATGGACCATTCACTCGCCTGCTGGCAGCCTGCTCCCTGCATTTCCATAGAAAACACTTACCTAGAAGGCTCACCTGGCCTCTACTCTGCAAGAATCCATAAGAAGGCTCATCCTCAGCGCCTGCACGCAGGCTCAGGCTCCGCCCATTCCTGTCTCTGTCCAGCCAGTCGGCACTGGGCTCCACTACGGTATTGACTGGTTTGAAGGGAAGAGAACTGTGTATGAACTAATTCTTACCCTCTGCACTCTCTTCATCTAGATCCTGTCTTCAAAGTGTCTAGTCCCTCTCTTCCTTTGTGAACCACTCAAGTGCTCAGGCTGTTTGATCCCACTATTGGCCGAGTCACCTAGTGATTGGTGTGGCACCGGGCAGGAGGCTCAATCGTTGTGTGTTTTCCTCACCTGTAACTCAACACTCAGACAGCGAGGAGATGTGCACCTACACTGAAGTAATGTATGTGCTGTTTAGAATAAGAACAGACACTATGCTCTCAAATTGACAGCCCAGGTTGTCATATCTAGTAAGGATCTGATATTAATGACAGTCGTTTGTCTGGTGTGAGGTTCATGGGCAGAGGGGGCAGAAACCAAGGTCTGCCTAGGGCTTTGAACTCGAAACACCTTTACTCCTAGATGAAAAGGAGCGATGGTAGCTGTGGCTTACTCAGAGCCTATGAGAGATGGAAGGACAGGTGGAACGGAGCGCCAGGTGTGAATCTGGCTAACGCTCCCTGTACTCGGATCAGGACTGTCACCTTCTGGGTGTGGGTGTGGTTGGTGACAAAAGTCCCTGGGGCTGGGTTGCCGGTGGGCATCATGGGCGCTCTTAGGAGTAGACCTGGCTGGAACAATCGGAAGCGAGGTGGAGGCTGGGGAGGGAGGAGCCCCAAGGCTGGGCGTCTGAACCCCACGACCGCTACCTCCCTCCTTCGCTGCGTCTTTGTGCATTTCGCTTCCTTTAGCAGCCAAAGCTCTTCCGAGAATCTGCAAGGGGACCACGGCCAAGTGGAGGGGGAGGATCCTCCCACGCCGGGTAGGGAGGTGGATAGGGGTGGGGGGCAGCTGCGGCGGGAGCGGGAGGCCTAGAGGGGGCGTTGCGCGCGAGCGAAGGGCGCAGAGGCCGGGTAGGGCGACCTGCTGCGTGGCCTCCAGCCCCGGGCGCCCCCCGCCCCGCGCGTCTCCCAGCCGCGCGAGGCCCCCGCCCCAGCTCCGCCCCGCCCCTCGCGCGGGGTCCGCGTCTGCGGCTGCGTTCCCCGAAAGACGAAGCTGCGCCCCGGTTCCGGTCCGCAGGGAGACCGAAGGGCATCGCTCCCCGCGCCGCGCCCGCTGCTGAGCCCGGAGTGCGGACACCCCAGGGATGTGAGTGCGCCCCCGACCCTGAGGCCCGCACTTCACGCCCCGATTCGCGGTGAGCGCCGAGGCGCGCGCGCGGGGACCAGGGGAGGGGACTCGGCGCGGGGTTCCCGGCCCCCCAGCCCAGGGGTGGGGACGAGGACGGGGACGCGGCGTGCACCCCTCCCCCGCCGGCAGGTAAGGTGCGCTCCCTCCTCCCGCCTTTCCTGTCCGGACGCACCTACAGCTCCCTGGGGAGAGAAGACACGCTCCTCAGGCAGGTGCAGGGTGAAGGCTTCGGGGACCTCGGGCGGCCACCTCATTGGAGAGGGCAGATTTCTCTTCCCTGGAGGGGAGGCGGTGATGGTGGATGCTCCGGGTGATGGGTTGGGGGTGGGGCATCTCAGGCTCCTGGAAGGACCCCACCCCCACCCCCGCGCGCTTTTGATTTCTGGGGAATGGTCGCGTCCTCAGGCCAGAAAAGGGAAGGGTCCTTGGCGTTGGGTCCTTTGACCGAGGCTATTCCCCTCCAGGCCTGCGCCCCAGAGGACCCCTGCCTGCAGCCCCCGCGCCTCTCTCAGGCCCTCTCAGAGCATGCTGCCTGCAGCCATGAAGAGCCTCGGCCTGGCACTGCTGGCCTTGCTGCTGTGCCCCTCGCCGGGTGAGTCGGGGGCCCGCGGGGAGGGGTCATGTCGCGGGGACCACCACTCTTATATCTCAGCTCCAGCCACCGGGGCTCTCCCCGCACCCGAGGGCATCAAGCGCCTTTTCAACGGGCTTCTGGTACTGCGTAGAGGTCCCTCGTTCTCAGAGGTCCATTGGGCTTCCTATTAAGTAGGGTGGGCCTTTCCTATCTTGGAAACCACCCATCTTTGGGGGTGCTGTGTGCAGAAGGAAGAGGATGGGGGAGGGAGGATGTGCAGGTACAGCCACAGGGTCAGCCTAGAGGCCCACTCGGGTCTTGTAGGAGTGGAACTCATCTATGGGCATGGTTCTGCTATGGTAGCTGCAGCAGGTTGGGGAAGAGGGGGTGCAGGGTCTGGCTGTCCTGGCCTGGGTTCCTCTGGTCATCCCCCTCCCCGTGCCCTGCCTAGCCCATGGCCTGTGGTGCCAGGACTGCACCCTGGCCAATTCCAGCCATTGCGCCCCGAAGCAGTGCCAGCCGACCGATACCGTTTGTGCCAGCGTGCGGATCACTGACCCCAGCAGCAGTAAGTCTGGACCTGGTAAGGGCACTAGGCTACTGAAAGGTCAGAGATATCCTCTGAGTTCCTCTTGCCTGGAACAAGAGCATGAGTTTGAGGCAAGACAACACTGGCTTGTTCCTCCCTGGCTCCAAGTCAGAAACTGATCTGGAGGATCCTGGGTTCCGGGGGTGGGGGTGGGGGTGGGGGGGAGGAACAGAGCTCAGGTGGAGATGGACCTTACCCTCATGCCTTCTTTTTTCCCCCAGGCAGGAAGGATCATTCTGTGAACAAGATGTGTGCTTCCTCCTGCGACTTCGTTAAGCGGCACTTTTTCTCAGACTATCTGATGGGGTTCATTAACTCTGGGATCTTAAAAGTCGACGTGGACTGCTGCGAGAAAGATTTGTGCAACGGGGCAGCAGCAGTGGGGCGCAGCCCCTGGGCCCTGGCTGGGGGGCTCCTGCTGAGCCTGGGGCCCGCTCTCCTCTGGGCTGGGCCCTGAGGCCCCTCCCTCCCTCCCTCCCTCCCTCCTGCAGGGCTTTGGAGCTTGTCCCCTGAGCCTCTTGCTGCCCCTCCCTAGCCTGGCCTGGCTAGGGCTGAGACAGCAAGGGCTTGGTATCAAGGTCTGTGGCTCTCCACCTCCCTAGATGTGAGCCTTCTCCATTTCTCCACCAGCTCCATATCCCAGGCAGCTGGACATCTCCAGGAGACCAGACATCCTGGCAGGAAGCTGGGGTGGGGGGGGGGAGGGTGAGGACAGGGGACTGGGACCCTCCAGGTCCCCACGGGGAGGGAGGCTAAACTAGGGGCAGCCCAACAGCCTGGCCTGAGGGGCATTAACTACAGAGAAATAAAGTCACTTCTGAGTCTTGTGCCCGGGTCTGAGCCTGGGTGTTGGATGTGGGGCAGGATCTTGGTAGGGGGCAAGGGCCAGCCCAGGCCCTGAGACACCTGATTGGTGGGGATATGGTCAGGGGTTCAGGGCGGTGGGTGTATATGCTGGGACAGCTGGAGATGCCCTGAGTAGGGCTACTTGGGGAGGGGACACTTAAGTAAGGTGAGGTGAGAGCTGAAATGGACAGGATCACAATGTGGGGCTGCGGGGGAGGTGTGAGAATTTTGTGAACTCACCATGGGTGTGAGAGGTGCTTTTAGATGCATTCCACAGTGCACATGGCCAGCCTGCGTGTGTGCCTCCCTGCCGGTGCCAACAGACCTCAGTCAGTGTCTATTCCGCTTACAGTCACATGCTCGCACTCACAGGTGCCTGCACACACAGGCACTGAAATATCCTCACCGGCGTCCCCATCACCTCATGTGTGTCCAGATGCATGTTCACACCCTGCCTGAGATGCACATTTGCCCAATTGCAGACATGTGTGCCTGTTCAGCTCTCTTTTTTGCTTCTAACCTGCTCTGAATCCCCAGGTGTTTGGATTTGGGTGACTGAAAGCCCTGGGGTGGTTGAGGGCTCTGGGGTTGCTTCAGATGAAAGTGGAACCCTCACTTCCTGGGCTCTGCCCCTTCACTGGATATCTGCATCCCCTACCCCACTCTGAGCTGGGGTCCCACATGGATGGAGTCCTGAGGCCCGAGGATGCTTATCCCCATGCAAGGTGGTAAAGGCGGGAGAGATGGGGGAGACTTGTACAGGTAGATGAGCTGTCCTGGTCCTTCTATCCCAGCTGGTCTTCAGTCCTTCCCCCTGCCACCCTGTGAGTCTAGCCCTGCCTTCTGCTGCCTGCCAGATGTTCCACAGATAGTTTGTGTGGCCAGCTCACCCTGGGAACTTAGTGGACACCCCAGGAATTCTCTGGGGCCTGAATTTTGGCCAGTGCTCCCCCCTCCTTGCCACCTGTAGCTGACCCAAACCCATGGTCATGCTGGGTCCTGGACCCACCCAGAAAGGGAACTAGTTCCTGTAGGATCTAGCCTTGACATTGCTCTTGGTTACTGTGGATGGGTGACAGCAGTAGGGGTTCAGGTGGGTAACTGGGAGGGGGAGCTTCCTGTCGTCACTGGTTGCTGATGTCTGAAATCTTCTGTGGAAACGGCCAAGGCCTTGTCCCCGGAAGAAGGTTGGTTCCTTTTGCATTTGAACTTGGCAGCAACGGGCCGTTCTGCCTCTCACCTCCTTCAAAAGTGCTGCCCCTGCTCATGCCTGGTGCCTGGGGAGCCCAGAGCACAGCTGGTGCAGGGGAAGGATGTATATGGAGGGAGCAGGAAGGCTGCAAGTGGCGGATGCTTGGGAGAAGTCCTTGGAGCTTCTGGAAGGCCAAGCTGCCAGCTGGAGACGAGCTTGGAGCCCACAGTCATTCAGGCAAATCTTCATGTGCCAAATACATCGTCTGAATGGTCGTTAAGAACAACCAGGAGCAAGATTTTGGTCTCATCGAAGAAATCCATGAAATTAGAAGGGAAACTTTCTTGTTGTACCCCCGAGGGGCTTCTGAGGGAGGGGCAGCAGGCACAGAGGGTTGGGCCCCTTCAGCAACCTTACCTGAGCTGCCTGTGCCCTCATCTCAAGGAGAGTTCCAGTGGCCAGCTTTGGTGTGGTATTGGGGTGCCTTCCACAGTGGTAAGAGGTCCAGGCTCTCAGGACAGGGCTGAGTGTTCCCTGTATCCCTGGCCTTTACTTTTTTAAAAAATTACGTTTAGTTTTGTTGTAGTGTGAGTGCGTGCCATGGTGCACATGTGAAGGGTAGAGAACAACATGGAGTTGATTCTCTCTCTTTCTAACATGTAGGTTCCGGGGATGAAACGCAGTATCAGGCTTGATTGCAAGCACCTTTATGGGCTGAGCCATCTCATCCCCCCTCCTGACCCTTTTTGCTAAGAAGCTCCTTAGCAAACTCCTTCCAGGGAGTTATAGGAGACCTGTGGTTTCCAAGCTCTCATGTGTCCTGGTAATGGACAGCTCTGGCTTAGTTAGCTACCCCTTAGTAGGAAAGAGAGATTGTTTTCAGATTTCTGTCGCTGGCTTCGGAGGGTCTGTCCTTGTCCTCCTGAACAGTGGTTCTCAACCTGTGGGTCATGACCCTTTTGGGGTCGAATGACCCTTTCACAAGGGTTGCATATCAGATATCCTTCATGCCAGATATTTATATTATGATTCACGACAGTAGCAAAATTAAAGTCATGAAGTAGCAACGAAGTAATTTACAAATGGGGGCCACCACAACATGAGGAACTGTATTAAAGGGTCACAGTATTAGGAAGATTGAGAACCACTGTGTTATGGTCTGAGGTGATCAGATGTGAAGGGTTGATTTTGAGGAAGGGAGAGGCAGGCAGAGAAGAAATCTTAGGCAGAAATAGGTCCTCTAGCAAGGCAATGTCTCTGTCCTGCCAAGCTGTTACATCCTTTCTGGATGTGTACTGTCAGGGGTTTCTGTCCATCCAGTGGATGCAGGATAGAGCCTTGCTGACATTCCATCTGACAGCGTGTCGGCCATAGCTGAATGTCCTTGAGGTTCAATAGCCACAGTGTCCCTTGAGGAGCTCCCAGTGCCTTCCTGCTAACCCCCCATGCTGGCCTTGGCCTCTTTCTGGCATACATGACTCTTTGTAGGTCTGGCAGTTTGGTGGCTACTTCCTTCTGTGTTGCTACTATGTGTGCGCTCGGGCTGGACACATTGAGGTCTATCAGTCTGGGGCTTCCTGACTCAGAACTGCCCCTGTCCTCCTGTGAACCTGCACTATGTGTTCTTGGAGGTTGACAGATTTGGTAGCTACACTCAGGCATCCACCCACCTGAGCTTCGTTGTGGCAGGAGGGAGTTTTTCCAAGTGGCCACTGTCTTTCAGCATCACTTACGAAGCCACCCGATTTCCACAATGATTTAAAACCTGACCTTTGCCGGGCGGTAGTGGCACATGCCTTTAATCCCAGCACTTGGGAGGCAGAGTCAGGTGGATCTCTGTGAGTTCCAGGCCAGCCTGGGCTACAGAGTGAGATGCAGGACAGGCACCAAAACTACACAGAGAAACTGTGTCTCGAAAAACAAACAAACAAACAAAAAATGACCTTCATGACATGATGCATTCTCACCTAGACAGGATGCTCAAGATTTGCCATCCTGTGGGTTCTGCACCTGGCCTTTGCTGTGGCTTTTCGATTTGGGGAAGTGTTTCAATAGCTACTGAGGCAAGTGACACTCAGGACTCCTCTGGGAACACTGCCACTTCTGCTCTTGATTAAGACATAGGTGAAGTCTCCCAGAGTCTTCACTATTAGAATCTGTTTAGAGTTTGCTCTCTGGGGTCTGAAACTGGGGTGCAGGTGCGGTCCTTCTCACTCAGGTACTTTAGGGCCTCCGGAATGGCATCACTCTGTAGGACCGTGGAGCTCTCTTCACACGGGCTGCTTATCTCCTTAGGTGTGTATTGCTGGGCAATCAGTAGTATAATGGGGCTTCGCTTTCCTTCTAAATCTAATTAGTCATATTTGTTTGGGAAGCTGATGTTTTTGGCTTTCAGGGTGGTGTTTTTCTCGTAAGTGGCCCACACCATAAGAGCAAGCAAATGATGGCTACTGGCAGGTCAGTGGTGAGGGCCTGAGTCCCCTAGCCCTGGTGCTTCCAGAAGCTTAACCCCGCTTTGCCTCTGAGAGGCGAACAGACAACCCTAGGGGGAGTTGCTCAGACGTTTCAATAGGGAGCATATAGTCAAGTGGAGGGGGGTCCACTCAGCTAGGACATCCCTGTCATGGAGGTATTCTCAAGGTCCCAGATCTGAGGGGTGATGATGGTGTGATGGTGGGCCACAGGCAGCCCCAGAAAGGATGGGTTGGGGGAGTCGACACAGACAACCATGAAGATCCTCTTGGCTGATGACCATTGGGCTGACCCAAGTTTCCACAGATACCTAAGTGACAGATGTGACAGTCTGCCCTCCCCCCACTCAGTTAGGCACCACGCTGGGAAGACAATATGAATGGCTGCATTGAATAGGACAAGTGTAGGCTGCCTTGGTGAATAGCTAGGTCTCGAAGTAAAGCAGCAGGAATACTACCGCCACACTCCTCAGCTAGCTGAGTGGTGGTCCCTGAACACACAATGTCTGCTCTAGTGCAGACCCCAGAGTCTGCCTCATGGCTTGGGCAGAGGGTTTGACAGGGCTTTGCTGGTGAGTTGAAGGTGGAGTCCAGCAGAGACAGGTGCTGCACCAGCTCCATGGCTCTCACCCTAGGGTGGCAGCTCTGAGTCACTTCTCCCGAGGTCAACCTTGCTCACAGCCTCTGAGCAGCGGCGAGCTGTGCTTGGAGCTGTGGGGCTGGGAGGTGTAATTTCTAAATCCTGCGGTGGGAAGGTGGGGTCCAGGTATGCAGAAGGGTCTTCACGTTGAGAGGATACAGACCACACCACAACTGAAGGGGAGGGAAGGAAACGCCCCGCTTCTAAAGTCACCACCGACCTCATCAAGGCACAGAACCACAGTGGTCTGCAAATGAAGACATCCAGTCTCCATTCCAGCCTTTGTTTCCTGTTCAGTTTCTGTGTCCGCAGCACAGACACTTTGCGGTGGGGCTGAATGGTGACAGCAGCCCAGAGGTCTTTTCCCAGAAGGCCTTTCCACTAGCTAAGGACTACGCTCCCAGGCTTGAGAATAAGCCGTTACTCACCTTAGACTATTTATTCACATTTCAATTAGATTTTTAAAGTCAAGAATGGCTGATGTATTTCACAGAAAAGCTCTTTCCTATCTGTTGGCACAACCACATGTGTCCCCAGCTTAACGAGCAGATAATTCAGTGAGTTCCATTGCCAGGTTTCCTGACGGCAAGCCACCATGGCCCTGGTGTCATATTTTAAAACACTGCCACATTTAAACAGGTAGTGTTTGGTCAGGATGTTTGTGTCACAGATTTGCCCATGGTTCGCTGACATCTTCATCACAAGTGTCCCCTGCTTCCCACACTCTGGAGCAGTCTGGCTGCTTGGAAGTCAGTGGAGTCCTCAGACCCTACGGGCATGATGTCTGTCAGCATCAGTGGGTATCCTGTGCCCTCCCTGTTCTCTGTGTCCCTGTGGGTAGAGGGACCCCCTCCTACGGCACCCAGCCCCCAGCACCTGATGTGCCCAGTTCATCTTATTGCTCCCACTTCATGCATGAGAAGCGGTTTTGAGAGAGATAGGATGCCGAGGGTAAGGTGGGATCAATGGCATTTGCCCAGCATATACAGTCCTTGGGTTCAATTCTCGGCTTCCCTTAAAAACGGAAGCGTGAGCTGGACGGATGGCCCAGCCGTTAAGAGCTGCTATTGCGGAGAACTTGGGTTCAGTTCCCAGCACCCACATGGTGGCTCACAACCATCCATAACCAGTTCCAGGGGACCGATCTCCCTCCTCTGACTTCTGTGGGCACCAGGCACATGCATGATGCATGCACATACATGCAGGCAAAACATGAACACACATAATATGAATCTTAGGAAAAAAGGAAGGAAGGAAGGAAGGAAGGAAGGAAGGAAGGAAGGAAGGAAAGAAGGAAGGAAGGAAGGTGGATGTTGAGATGGAAGTCTTCACTCATTTTCATGCCAGACTGCCTCCATTCAGACTTCTCCTCCCTTCTCCTTGCTCTCTGACCCTCTGTGAGTGTTGCACCCTCACAGCCTGCTGCTGAGGTGTGAAGTGGAGCATCCTGGTTAAGGGCTGTTGTGCATGTGGAACTGGGGCTGGGTCTAGTCTCTGGCTCTGCTCCTTCTGTTCCAGGCTGGCAGAATGCTGGTCCAGGATCAGGGGCTGGAAAGTAGTTAGAAACTATGGGCTCAAGGGGGGTTTTTACCCTTCTCCCACTCAATTCCCTCCAGGATTCTGCACCACCCATACTCCATAATCAGCAGGGTGGGGAGGCATCAGAAGAGATGGAAAGAGCAGGCCAAACGTGCTGTTTAACAACTGTTTTATTGCTTGCTGGGTACTGAGTGCTAGGCCTCAGATAGGGTCTGGGATGGAGCCGTAGACAAGAGACAGTGGGTACTCCCATGAGTTCTTGTGTGCATGAGTGTGTGCACTCAGTATATGGGTAGCCAGGGTATATAGGTTTTCAGCAGAAGTTAACCTAAGTGGGAGGCACATCTATGTTTTAGATTCTACAAGGCCCAAAGACTGAACTCAGTGATTGAGTGTTAACATGTGGCAATCCAGAGCTAAATGATCTTGGGCTATTTTTAGTCCCTTTGAGAGTCATTCATTGCTCATCCCTACGTCTAACGTAACAGCTTTGTGACTATGCTAAAAAACAAAAACACAACCTTTAAAGTGTATTCTTAGCAAGCCACTAGCTTTTACCAATCCCCAAACTAAGACTGTCGCCATAGAGTCTGGGACTTTAACAGAGACCTCCCAACTGCTCTGCTACAGTATGCCTACCCATTGTTTCCAACTGTGATTTTTTTTTCCTTTTCATGTTTCCGTGATGTGTATGTGGGCATGTAAGTATGCATGTTCACATGCACGTGGGCACAGATGTGTGTGGGTCTGCATGTGCATATTTGTGCATGCCTGTGGAGGCCCAAGGCTGATGATGATGATGATGATGATTATTATTATTATTTTTTGGTTTTTGAGACAGGATTTCTCTGTGTAGCCTTGGCTATCCTGGAACTCACTTTGTAGACCAGGCTGGCCTTGAACTCATAGAGATCTGCCTGCCCCTTCCTCCCAAGCGCTAGGATTAAAGGCATGTGCCACTACACTTGGCTAGTCAAAGTATTTCTTGATGACCTTCCACCTTATTCACTGAGGTAAGGTCTCTCACTGAAACCAAAGCTCACCTATATGGCTAATCCATCTAAGCAGCTTGCTCTGGGGAGCCATCTCTACCTTCACAGGACTGGAATTGCCGGTAGGTCAATGCACCCAGATGTTTCCATGGATTCTGAGGATCCAAACCGTAATCCTCATGACTGTGGCTGGAGTGGCAGGCACTTGAACTACTGACCCATCACCCCAACCCCTTAGCCAATGCGTTTAAAAGCATTTTGATGTGTAGCTTTCTTTGTTCTGTTACTTTGAAAATTCCACGAGACGATTACCACGTTGGAACACAGAGCTTGAGGAAACCTGCATCTGTGTTCCTGAACCATGGCCATTCATGGTTTTGGCTCCGGAACTATCACTTATCCCCTTTAAGGTGAGAGCTGTGTTTTTGCATTGACCGTTATGGTACTCAAACTTGGGACCTCAAGGACAATCTACTTTCAACCAAGGATTCACCCAGTTCTGCACCAGGTAACAAACAGCAGGAGCCTTGTGTCCACCACCCAGCATGGCCTCTTCAGATGCGTGGTGTGAGTTCTTTCTGGGGCTCCGACCTTCCTTGGTTTGGTGGAAGGTCAATGTGTTGTTTATTGGAATCTGACTGTTAGGATTCTGTTGAATATTTTTTGGGAGGTTGCTCTCAAAGCATTTGTTTTAAGGTGTCCATTTTGTCTGCTTGCGCCTGGCACATTTTGGCTTCCCATTGTTTGGTTTGTTTTTGTTGGTTTCAGACCTCTGAGGACACTTTGGTTTGCTAGTTTGTTATCAGTCAGTCTCATCTCTGACTCCCCCTCCAATTTCTAATTTAAAGGAGAGGGAACCTTTGGAGAGAAAAAAAAAACCCAAAACATTATTTGGTACTCCAGCTGGGTCTTCTGCTTGATAACTGCTAATTCAAATTGCACGGGTTTTAGAAGAAAAAGAGGAGCGTCTAACTAAAGATAACTTGACTTTGTGCTCCCTCCACGGGGAGCATTTAATACCTCTGAATTGTTGGGTGTGCATGCTAAGCTAAATGAGATGTCCTAGGTAATAGGATTATAGATCACAAACAGGCAGCCTGCTCTAGCTGGATTTTAAACACATCTAAAGAAAGAAGAAAAAAAAAACTGAGACAACTGGTAATTCACAAATTAATAGTAAGAGTTTTAAGTTAGAAAGATGTTAAAGATAAATAGAAAATTAACAAGCAAATTTTAGAGATTATGTCAGAACTAAAGGTAAATGCTGAAAACTGTTCTCAGCCCTGGTGCTTGTCCACCCTCTCTGACCTACCCTCCCCTTTATCTCTGAGCAGAACATTCAGTATCAGAGGAAGTGACTGCTGTGGCTTTTTTTTTTTTTTTTTTGGATAAAACCTAGAGGAAAGGAGATCCCACACCAGACGAAAAATTTCCATTTGTGAAGATGACCATCTCTGCTGGTTAACTGGTAAACAGGGAAGGATGGTCATTCAATCCTGTGTAACACACTTCACCTTTGACCTTTTCCCTCTTGCTAGGCCTTCCGCACAGCTTAGGAGCACCAAGCTGTAAGCTTTGTCACACTAAGAAGCACACTCTGTGTTGTATGTGTTCATGGCAGCTGTTTTCATTTATTTATTTATTTATTTAGTTTTAAAAATTGGTCATTAAGCTAATTAAATTAATTATTTTTTTTGAATTTATTTTATTTTATTTTACAACATAATTCAATTTTACACATCAGCCATAGATTCCCCCGTTCTCCCCCCTCCCGCCCTGCTCCCCTCTCCCCAGTCCACCCCCCATTTCCATCTGTATTGCATTGATTTTCCACAGATCTCAGCTGTGGGGAACTACTTTAGCAGATATATTTCTTATT
>CABHPP010098540.1:51875-76346 GCA_902168425.1 Peromyscus attwateri | reverse complement strand
ACACACACACACACACACACACACACACACACACACACACACACACATATACACGAGGTGGGTGGGGGGGCTGAGATGGGAGGAAGCATCCCTTTCCTTCCATAACATTTGTTTGCAAAGTTTGGTGGTTTAAAATATAGTCCTATCAGAGGTGAGACAGCTGCCATTGCCCAGTGTAGAATGGCCTAGTATGCAAAGTGTTTCAAAATGAAAATTACAAACTACAGAAATGAGCATTCATGGAGAAACACAGATGCTCTTAAAAAGATGAGCAAATGGTTTATCCACATAATTGCACAATTTCCAGAACTCCAGAAATATAGCTATGATGGTCTGCATATATGTTATCATTGTAATTTAAAAGAAACTGACTGGAAAGAAAGAGAAACATTTAGATATTTTTAAGATTGGTAAAATTTAAATGTAAACAGGAGGTTGGCAGAAGAAATAAATGGAAGGATGCCCCACATGGTACCATTAACACTGCTGAAACTGATTGATAACCCTCAGGGTTGAGTTGAATAGTCAACTCATCTCTGTGCATGACAACTCTTGATTTATCATCACAAAGCTATGGTGAAGAAAGATCAGACACCAAATACTAGCATATTAATAGCTTTACTTTTAAAAAGAAGTAGGAGAAAAAGCATCACTTAGTATTTTATAAAAATTGAACATTTAGTGGGCATTCGCATAATCTCTTTTGATTTGACAAGAGAAAATGTGCTCAGAGGGAAAATGCATTTTGGTTTCTGTTTCTTGCATCCTCCTCCATCCTACCAGAATGGCACATTTAACAATTGACTGTTAACTGTTTAACAAGGGTTTCCTGGCTATGTAGTTAACTCTCAATTGGGTCATCATTTCTCCAAAACAAAGAAATCTTGTTCAAATTGTTAAAGGAAGCAACACATCTGCACATTTGTTTCTAGCTTTTCTGGAAATTTCTGCTCAATGCTGTGATAGTATCTTAATGAAGGGAAACAGAAGGATCTATTTAAGAAACAAACAAACAAAGGAAAAAAAAAACAATTTTGCTTCAAGTCAAGGTAGCAAACATCTAACGGCAACAAGCATGTAATAAGAGATCCTAGTCTGTGAAAAATCATTTCTGCACAATGGTACGGTTATTAAAACAAATCAGCCTCTGATAGGTACTGTGAATAGTCTCTAGTCACTGATGACAATAATTTCATCCTGAGAAAAAAAGTTTTCATTTTCCCTTCTCGCCTCCCTTCCCACCTCCCTGCCTATTGCTACATATTCTTTGAGAACTCGAGAAAGCACACAATAAGACTGCAAACAAGTGTTGGTAATTGGGCTATTAGGGGCTTCGTGGATAATCTGGATAATTCTCTGCAGTCACAGAATGTCTCTGCAGTCTGTAAGGGAGCTGAGAGGAAGGCCAGTTCTTCCACAGATTTTGAGATGGTTTCTATTTTGAAAAGCAGCCAACTACCACCACTGCAATTGGCCCTAATTGCTTCTGTTGTTGGAGTCTCTAGAGAGAAGACAGAACTGAATCAGTCAGGAAGACTTAAACTCTCTCTCATTAAGCGTTTGGCCTCTGTGGGTCAAGGCTTATGTGCCTGTAGGAAAGGTCCCCATAACAGAACTCCTTGTAATACTACCTGTCTTGTGGTAATGGAGATGCTACTCCAACTCTTTCAATTTAGCATCCCAGTTGAAATAAACAAAATTGATTAAAGGGAGGCATAACAAAGAGGAGAAGGATAGTGGCATTAGCAAACAAGGGGCAGCTGTCTCTGTTAAGAACTGAGAGAAATCCCTGGCTACTGAAACTCAGGATTCTGGAAGCTTTACTCTAACTTGAAAAGAGATATGAGATTCCATTCCTTCTGTGCTTTTGGAAGGTGCAATAGGTTTTTTCCCTCTTCTGTTCTTTTTTTCCATTATGAAAATGATACTAATGAGGAAATGTTCAATTCCACTTTGAAATTTATTTTGGACAACAAAACCACATATTTCTAATGTGAACCAGCTGAATGCAAAAAATGTTCAAAAATCTACTCTCTAAATTTTGGAATGGATTTTTATTTACAAAAAAGTGCAAATATATCAGATTCCATATGTACCAGGAACCAGATTCTCTGGGTGTAAAACATCTATATTAACATAATTCCATTTTCATAATGAAGGAACCAACACTGATTAACTAGTATCAATTCAGATCCCTACTGTTCTCCTCCTCTTCTTTCTCTGCTTGAGGATACTACCAAGAACATCACAAACCTTATTTGTTTTCCCGTCAAGCTCCTCAAGCTCCCCTTTCTTTTCATGGCCTTGACAGGTATATTAAAAATGTCCTTGAACATGGGTTTCTCCGATGTGCTAGGTAAAGATAATTTGGAAGGACCTTTGAATTTGAGGTTGAAAGATCAGAGAGGTAAGCTGCCAGTTTCATCATATCACATCAAGAGCACGTATTACCAACATGGTTACTGTTGATGATGATTTGGTTCTCATGGTTGAAAGAGCGTTTGCTAGCTTTCTGCATAATAAAGTTACTGTTTTCTCCAACACCCATACTGTAACTTTTGCATGCATGTTGTTATATGCAAGCTAAATTTAAAATGCAGCTTCCAGCTTCTTGTGAGGGTAGTGTACATGTACATAATGAGTAGTTCTTGTGTATGGAGATTTGTGACCCGGTTCTACTATTTCATTCATTAATTCATTTTAATAATGATGTTATAGCAGTATGAGATCACAGGTATTTTATTCTTTTGATTCTAATCCAATGTTGTTTTCTAGTTACATTCTTTAGTAAAAGTAATGAGGACCCTCTAAAGAAATGACTGACTTGAGGCTGGTATACAAAATGAGCCTGGAGCATCCCATAGTATAAGAAATAAAGAAACACCAAAGGCAAAAAATGAAACAACAAAACAAAAAACCCTAAAAGGAACAACAAAACACACAAAAAATGAAAATTTCCAGTGATGTTAAAATAAGAGAGACCTTAACTAAAATGTTCCCAATGCTCAAAGCTGGAAAGTGTTGAGCAATGAAATGAATAGAACAACATTGGATTAGAAACAGATCACATGGTCACACTGTTCTCACATTCTTTAAGACAGTGGGTGGGTGCATAACAATGTATTTTCAAAATCATAATTTATCACCAATAGTTGTACTTTAATATGTACACAGTAAAAAAAAATCATCATGTAGCCTGGAATTCCAGGCAGTAATACAGAGTATGAACAGTTCTTATTAAAATGTGTAGAAATGTTAATAGAAGTGGATCGGGGAAAAGGTAGTCATAGTTTGGAAGGTGATTACCTTTTAGAGGAACTGTACACAGCTCTCTGTACTAGTTGGCAAAATTGTTTCTGAAACTATTGCACAAAGAGTGAAATTGAAATTTAAACAATAATAGCTTATAGCAAACACTAGCAGTTTCACTGTTTAGGAAACATATACACAAAATATATCATTGAAAGATCCAGTACGGATTTATGAACTAAATAGAGATGAAGATATTTATAGATATGTCTATGATCATTAATTAACATATATATATATATATACATACATATACATATACACTGATACGGTGTCAGCTTATGGTTCTAGAACAGTGCTACTCCACTATCATGAAGAACAGCTTGACCAGCACAGAAAAATGCTTGTACTTCACCTTTACATGTTGGAAATACTATCCTTAAGATGGCTAACCTCTGACAACCACAAATCTGTTTTCCATCTCTTTTGTTCAGCTCACTCTGATATTAAATGTTATATAAATGAACCATGCAATATTTCCAATATAGTTTAGTCAGAATGATTGTTCTTCCCTAGTAATATGAATTTAAAGTTTCATGGCTTGATGGCTCATCACGCTTTATTGTTGAATAACATCTCATCATATTCTTGTACTAAAGTTTGTTTACTTATTTATTTATTGAAAGGCATCTTAGTACTAGTTTTTAAAGATTGGGAATAAACTGCTATAAACATTTATATGAAAGTTTTTGTATAGACATAAGTATTCAGATCCATTGCATAAATAACTAGAAGTGCAAATGTGGGGAGTCTTCTTGGAAAGATTACATTTACTGTTCGGGCTATTTTGATCAGAAAATTAAAAAAGAGAAATTAATAGTGGACTGTACTCTTTCCTACTGAAAAGGCATGTGTACATATTCGTGGTTTTTTTCTAATATGACCTGAGAAGCTATAACTGGAAAAAGTGATGGAGAAGGACCACATTCAAAATGGAAGCTATCATCTATGTACTTCCTGCTAGTCTTCTGTGAAAATAAGCTATAGCACAGGTTCCATAGGGGTTGGGAATGGTCTGTTTATGCCGTTTTCGAGACATACTGATTTATCATCTTTTCTCACATGTGTTGTGATAATCTATGAGTTATACATAATTCTGTTTCATAAAAGTCAAACAACATAAAAAGGGGACTTTCTGGGTAGAAAGATTGCAGGAGAAAGGGAGGAGTCATGAGACAGGATAATGGGGGTGAAAAAGACTAAAATACATTATATACATATATAAAAAGGCAAAATAAAATTACCTCAGATGATGATATAATGCTTCTTCTCAAGTCAAAATATGTCCTGTTGATGCTGTAATGTACTTACTGCTTTAAATGTGCCTATGGGGTCCTGACAATATTTTTTCAAATGAAACATATCCTTTTTTTTTTCAATTTAAACTTAGACCAAAGTAGCTTTAGACATCTTCATTTGTGTGGCAGGTGAGATATAATTCATTTTGTCAGTAGTTTCATAAAAAGAAAATATTTGGAGATGTTAGTGATAATATTATAATTTTTAAGAAACTCATAAATATTATCTGAAGCACTATCACAACAGAAAATGAAACATTGTGCCTCCCAGTGGCAGGAGAGAGTTGGAAGATTGAAGTTTGTCTTGAGATTAGGGGATGATGGATATATTGAATGAAGGTAATGTTGAGTACAACTGATGCAGAAGAAGCAGAGAGACTGCGGGGATAAAAATCAGTCATACGTCAGGCAAACCTCCACACACTGTGAGGAGCTGGTGTATAAATAACTCTAGAATCACAGGATTAGCCTGTAGGGGCCTCAAATCTAGACAATCAGTGCACTGTCATTTATGGTTTTCTCCTTAGGAACCTCAAAGACTAAATCAAGTGGATGGAGAACTAATAGCTACATACACCACAGGCCGAAAAGACTTCTCTGAGGGCTATCCAAGGCTTCAGGATTAACCATACTGGAAGTGACAGTGCTTGTCACAAGCAAGGCATTTCAGAAGGAGCTACCCCAATAACAGCTAAGATGGGAAGGATTCACGGATGAACATTCTATCCCCAAATTGCTGGGATCAGATAGTCAGGGATTCGATTACCCCGAGTGAAAAGGACTCCTCTTCCCTGTTGGATTAAACAAATAAAAATACATCATCATCACAACTCTTCAAGCTGCAGTCAATTAGCATGCTCTGCAGCCCTGAACTTTGGGTGTTCAGCAGTATTATTCTTTGCAGATTACACACTTGTCTGATCCTTATTCTGAGAACCTTGATTCCATTCAGATCCATAGTAGAAGCTCTAATTTGCTCTTCATTTCCTTTTGCCCCCCCCTTTGTGAAATCCCAGCACCTTGTATTTACTTGAATGAGTACTGAAAATCACTCCATTGGTCAGTTCAGGAGGATGCTCTGACCCATGACAAGGCCATGCTCTAATCCATTGCTACTCAACTTCATTTTCTAGTTATTTTTTCCCCTAGTATTGAGAGCAGAAGCTTTATGCTGAAGGGTGTGCAGAAAACAGAGCAACAGTCATAACCAGATGCAGCCAAAAAGATTAAAAGATGGGAGAAAAATCCCAGCTGCTGAAGCAAGCTCCGCGGCCATTGTCCCATTGCCTATTTATGCCTATTATGCTGGGTTTTGTGCTAAATGCAAGGAAGGCTGTGAAAAGGATATATTTGCAATATACCAGGGAATGGACCTTTTCTACTGCACAGGTTACAATGGTATTGAAAAGCTGTCATAAAAATTTATTTTCTATTGTTTATTACCCAAGATCACCACAAAGAAGCTCAAAATGTGGTTTAAGGAAGTAGATATCTCCTTTTCTAAAAATCTCAGACAAGAGAGTTCATCAGAAACATAGAACTTTTAAGTGACTAGTGCAATGATTTAAAGAATTATAATATTGAAATAATAATCTTAACATTATTGATGGGATATAACAAAATGATGGGATATAAGGCCTGCATTGAAATGTGGGATGCATTGTCTGTGAGAGGTGTGGCAGAAAGTGCCATTGCAAGAAAAATATACTATGACCTGCTTCTGTGTGGGGGTGATGTGTTCCTTTTAATTTATTTTTTTGGAGTGTGATAGCATCTCTTTAGATGGGAGATATGATGAAATCACAGGAGAGTCTGTTCCCTGTGACTTCAAGGTTAATAAGAGGAAAGCTTAGCAAAGACAGGGCCAGAAGACAGGGATGAAAAAAAAAAAAAGCCTTTTAAAGCTACAGATCGAAGGGCTGGAGTGATATCTATGTGACATTTCACCACTGATGTTCTTGACTAATTATCAACAATTCCAAAGAATATCAGTGCAAGAGAATGAGTGACTCTTGACAGCTAAAAGGGACATAGCATCATTAAGTCTTTGCTTTATAGTGTCTTTTAAGCTTTCTCAATTGGAAAAAAAATGATATCTCAAGTGTGTAAATCAGAAAGAAATTACATTAAGTGATTAATGTCAAAACGATTTCAAAAACATTTACAATAGAAGCACTTACCACCTCAGCGGTAACATGTTCACAAAAATGTGGTCCAAAATTGATTAGATATTTATTCCACCATTGTTTGAAACAACACAAAATTAAGAAAGTCCCTCTGTGTTAATCAGTAAAGATTACTAAATAAGATATGGTATATTCATGACAAAATGTATCATAGCATTGGAAGAATCAAACTAATCAATTTTAATGCTCATGTAGTATGTATAAAATGTTAGGCACTCTCCGGAATGTTCTACTGTATCTTAAGATCACCATATACAATATAAGAGGGAATGCTATTGGATCTCATTTGAAGGGTGAAGAAGGGTGAACAAAACAGTTAATCATTTCTTTAAACTCACAGAGACAGTTAATGGACTCAGAAGTCTGGCTTCACAATCTATGGTGTCATTCATGCATTTTTTTTTTCTGCTTGTCTATCTCAAACTTTAGAAGAACTTAAGACATAATTTGGCACAGAAAAAAATCAAATTGAATAATACTAATTTCTAATGTAGTTACATTAGAAAAATAGCAATATACATTTATACCAGAGTATATTATCCATGCAGAGTATATGCATCTATCTTGACTTTACACATGAGATAATATATTTACATATGAGAGAACATGCAAGAGAGTGAATACAATATGGGGAAATTTAATTATCTTCAACATTCTACTTCTTAAATTAAGAACATCAGAAAAACTCTTCTGCAGAACTAAGTATTAAATAAGACAAGTTAAACGTGTGCCTGGACTGCTCTTCTGAAAACAGAGGACATTGACGAAGCAACCACAACGTATTCTTCCTAATTAGGTACAAAGTACTGCGAGACCCCTCTCTTCTTTCCTTCAGGCCTTTTCTCTCATACAGGACCCTTGCTACACAAGTCATAATCTGATATTCAAACACACATTGCATTTTTTTTTCTATCTTAGGCTTCTATTCACTGTCTGCTGTTCATCAAAACTGTTCTCTCAGCACATACTGCTACTTTGAAGAAAGCCAGTCGCTGGTTCAAGGTCCTTCTCAAATGCCATCTCAGCAGAAAAGCTTTCTGGGGGGGTTGGTTCAGTGTTCTTCCCTCAGACCCCCAATACCTTTTGGCCAGATGTGTAACTGAGAACCTGTCTTGTGTTTTTGCAGATGTTGTCTCCCAGTGTTGCAGCATCACACCCTTGAAGAACAGATGTTCTTTTTATTTATTTATTTATTTATTTATTTATTTATTTATTTATTTATTTACATCTGTTTATTTATTTATTTTGACATTGATAAGCTACCTACTACACTAATCAGGCTCCTTTTTATTCCTTTTTATGAAAACTGTCCACATAACTAATCTTTGTGAATTCAGAATGTGTAATATAATTAAATACTGTTTCTAGTTAATGTCCACTGTGCCAGCTTACTCTCCACTGTGACAGAATGCCTGATATAAATGACTTAAAGAGAGGAATCATTTGTTCCATGTCTAAGTTTACAGCTTTCTATAGTCTATTCCATGAAGACTTGGCTACATGTGCTGAGTAGAACATCATCATGATAATAGCTTGAGGCAGACAAGGTCCTACACTTCATGTTGGCCAGAGGGCAGATGGTAAAGGCAGTACTGAGGCCAGGTATAACCTTCAAAGGTGTGATCAAATATACCCAATTCCTTCAACTAGACTCTTCTAGTTTCAAGAACCTCCCAAATTAGTACCACCAGTTGCAGACAAACATTCCAACACATGAGCCCATGGTACTCATTTTACATTCAAACCATAATGCCCGTAAATATGCTTTATCTTTCTGAAATGAAATGTCTAATATCTAACTCTAATTCTATAACTTCTCACTCACCAAACATAGAGTCTGATTGTAAAAATTAGAAAGTTGTCTTCTCTGGTTCAAATTCTCTGCCTCAAACCTGATTTTGTTTTCCTTTAAACCCTAGTACAGGTTACCCTCTAGGGCATTGTGAGGAGGTTGCATGTGTGTAAATGGGAACGGGAAGAGAGCTCCATCTCTTGTACACTCGTTTCTCCTTCCTTCCTCTTTCTGATACAGATGCAGAAGAAGGGTTATGTGTTTCTTTTTCATGTAAGTGCCATCCTGTTTATGATGGTTATCACTATTTTTTGTCATAATACTGTTTGTCAAGACACTATAGTACAGAGTCTGACTCAATGCTGATATCTGAATGGAATATTTGTATTTATTCTTTGGACAGTCCTATACTGTCACTCCATTCCCAAAGGTGATAAAACAGATCTAATCCATAGTAAGCCTCCTGCTATTTCTTTTAGTTCCTGCTACTGGGTTCTTGGATGCAGCCTCTCTCACCAGGGTTTTAGGTAGTATGCCCCAAATAAGTCCCAACTACTTCCCAGTGTCCTTAAGATAGATAATGAAATCATAAATGATTGCTACCCTATACTCATAGATGTTTTCTCCCGGGAAAACAAAGACAAACCTGGGTGATTTATAGAGCAAGCAAAATTTATTTCTCACAATTCTGGAGGCAGGACGGCCTGCTATTGAGGTGCTAATAGGTTTGAAATGATGAGGCTCCAATTCTATCTCAAAGAGAGTTGTCTACTCACCCTGTTACTTCATGAAAACAGGAATGAGGAGACCTCTTTTCAAAGGGAATTAACCCATGAGGGTTGTACCAGCTCTAGCTTCCTAATTCTGTCTGTCACCCTGGGGGCAGGAGGTTGTTGACATATAAAATTGGGTTCAGGACACACAATCTTCAGTCTATAGTGAATACACACCAGATGGTGGAAAGGCTTGACCACTTTGAGGTTCCAGTATTGGAACCCCCGACACAGAACCCCTGCAAAGGGTTGTCAAATGACAACCAATGAAGAATAAATGAATCTGTGTTCCCCAGAGGGAAGGGCTTCTTTTCTGTATCCTCACTCCCTTTATTCCTTTGCTCTCCATCCCCCACCTCTGAGATCAAAGCTTCGAGCTGGTAGGCAATCTTCCATTGCTCCAGCAGCTGCTTCAGTGAACAAACACCCTTACCTAATAGTGTCCACACACAATTTGACATTCCCTACTGATTTGTTTTCTCCCTTTAGTTTCAACCTCACAGAAATATCAATTTGCTCATCTTAAAAGGTATAAACCTCCCTAGGAGCCACCTCCCCACTCCCAAATATCGGCCAATGAACTAAAAACACCATGAACCCAGTGAGCGAAACCCAATATTTCTGCAACATGTTTATTCTTTCCCTGATTTACCTTTACCCAGAAGGACACATGAGCAAGACAGAAGGAAGACAGCATGCTTGCTTTCACACCCTTTAGGAAAATCATCTTCTGTTTGCATTCATAATCTCACTAGCATCAGATTCCCTGCTTGACAGAGCCGGGGGCCCTGTGGGAGGCTGTGGTGATAAATATGAGTTAACCTTACTCAGCTCCTCTGTGCATGGGAAACTTTGTGCACAACCCCATAATGGACATTTCACCTCAGAGAGGGAGAGTCATATCCACAGACACAGCGTGGGAAGAATTAAAATCCTTGTCCATCTGCCTGATCCCATAGGCTATGCTCCAGTCCCACCAAACAGCGCTTCTTCTGAGATTCGTAATTCTGGAACAGGATTCCCAATTCTATGAAGATCAGAGTCAAGGGGAGAAACTCTATAAAATATAAATTTGCAGCCATATTTCTAGAACTCTATTTTTAGAGGGCAGAACCTGGAGCTATAGTATTCTTTACATTTAAAGTATTCCCCGCTGTATCCAAAGATCAACTGAAGTCCAATATTTTAACGATCCACGTGGCTTGATGTGTTTGTGGGTCCCCTGGCAATGGAACCAGAACTTATCCTGGGTACAAGTACTGGCTTTTTAGAGCCCATTCCCTATGTTGGGACGCCTTACTCACTCAGCCTTGATGCAAGGAGGAGGGGCTAGGTCCAGCCCCAACTTGGTATGCCAGCCTGTGTTGACTACCCAAAGGAGGCCTTATGCTCTATGATAAGGGGATGAGGATGGGATGGGGGTAGGTAGGGGGAAGAGAGGGAGAAGGAGAGGGAGGCAGAACAGGGGTTGGTATGTAAAAGAAAAGAATTTTTTAAATAAAAAACACTTAAAATAAATAAACAAACATACCTAAATATAATCTGGCTCATTTTGATGAAGCATCATAGCTTGTTGCCCCCAACCCGCCCCCCATACAAAACACAACCTTTATCAAAGTCTGGTTAAATGTATTTAGGAGAAGTTTACCAAATGGTATAAATGCACTCCCTGCTATGGAACAGCTACCATCATCTATTCATCTCTCCCCCATGCCCCAGCTTCTGTGACTGTCCTGTGGATACGCCATGTAGGGGCTGGCCACTGGGCTTATGTTTACCTTATCTGTACTCTTCGTATTTTTGTAGAGGTCAGCATGTAGAAAAGAAATCGTTTTAATCTGCTCTTGCACAGCGCCCTATTTTATCCCTCTGATCATTTTATCTGCCCTTCTTCAGACCTTTCCTAGCTCCATTTCCTCCCTTTTAAGGTTCATCAACCAGAACCACATGGAGTGCAGCTGAACTAAAGTTTTGTACAAAGGCATTGCCCTTGGAGTTCCTGGGAGAGGCAATGTAGTTATCCTAAAAAAAAGGCAAATCCTAGGGCTTGCAGCTTCAAATAGTATGAGAAATGAAAAGGGAGAGGCGCTAGGGACATGAATAATAACTATTCCTCTTTTCTGTACCAATTTTCCTATCCCTTCATCCTTTCTAGCATCTTAAGTGGAAAATAGCATGAATTGATGACAAGACATTAGAAGGGCTGCAAGGACTTGGGGGCAGCAGAGATGTTCATTAATATCTGTTGGTCTATACAGCAGCAGACAGCCTTCTAGAAAGAATTGTCTATATCACCATCCATCCCCCTTGTAAATCCAGTACTTATGATTTTTCATTTCTGACTTTGTCTTCCTATATGTTTCCCTAAGTGATCTATTTCTTGCCCAGTGTACCCTAAATCCCAATCAGCTCCAAATCTTGCCCTTTCTATCCCTTTCTACTTTCTAAAGCAAAGCACAAAATTTGCAAGAGAAATTTTGCTGAGCCATCAGCCCCAGGAGCTAGTGATTTGATTAACTCGTTAAAGCAATTTATTCTCAGTGTGAATGAGGCTTAACCCTTCCAGGGCTTTTATGAATTTTAAAAAAATATTTGCCAAACCCAAATGATCTAAGGATGTTCACAGTTTATGGGTGCTTTGGGATATGTGTGTGTGTGTGTGTGTGTGTGTGTGTGTGTGTGTGTGTGTGGTGCCTGGATGCAAGTAAGTGGTACACAAAAAGAGAGCTGAAATGTTTCTTCCATGAAGCTGTAGAGAAGTCATATCTGATCAGTAAAAGACAGAGAAAATCTTGCAGGAGAAACCCAAGAAAAGGGTTCTCTTTTTTTTTTCTTTCAAAAATCTCACAAACATAAAAGGATATCTATGTATCTAAGGTTTAAATTTCTGTTCCTTCTAATAACTTTGATTTCCCAAATCATCACTTTCCTACATATTGCTATAAGCTTGTACTGTCTTCTGGAATCTCATCAATATTGCCTTTTGCATGTCCTCCCCTTTGTATATATTTCTCATTTATGTTTTAGTGGTTATCTGTTATGCTTTAACCCACTGTCCAGTAATCATTTTTCCCAACAGAAGATAAGTCTAAATTACATTGGAGAAATCACTTCTATACACTATTAGCACAGGAAACATGCTTGAGTCATATCCATCCTCAGCTGGGGAGAGGGATGTTTCTGACTGGTTTAAGTAAAGAAAACAGTATTGCATATGCCTCTTGTCTCACCAAGTGATTCAGTACTGAGATGAGGCCGTCCAGTTTCAGATTGTTATGATACTGATAGTAAGAGCGGTCATTCTTGAAATGTGAAAAAGTAGAGGATCAGAGTTCTAAAGGTTGTACCACTAAGCTATCACACACACACACAAAAAATCTTTCAGAATGATGTCACAAGAAGGAGGGAAAGTAGATTCTGGGGTCACCAGTAGTACCATGAATTGAGATCTTACATAATGGATTGACTAATTCCTCCTCTTACCATGAGCATTGTTTGAAGTAACCGTGTTCTATCACTTGCCTCAGGATGCACAAGGACAGGTGTGCTATGGTGATTGCCTCAGCTTCTATTATAATCTACCACACAGTTTACTAAATGCTAGAGCATTCTTCTGCATATCCTTTCTGAAATGTTGGCTGATTTTTCAAGTCTTTTTTTTTCTGTGATAAACTTTATGGAAGTCACCAAACACATTTCACTTTGTAATCCTTCTTACAGTTGAATATAGCCTACCTAATTCACTTCAGACTTTTAAGTCATCAGTTCTGAGGAATAAACATCTTATGTTATTTTAACTTTTTCTTCTATGAAATTCCATTCCTTTGAATAATACATATTGTGACAATTGTCCCCAAATATGGTTCCTGTGATGGACTATTAAATGAATTTTTGGGCTGAGAACTCTGACACCTGTCTCTCACCCATATTAAAACCCTATTGTTGCCTATCCAGCCTAAATTAAAATAACTTTTATTAACAGATATATTGTACTCTGGTAAATGTTATGCTGCAAATAGCCCAGAAAAGTTATCTGGAAATGCCAGTCACTTCACATACATATTGATTGTAAATAACACATGGACTATTCTGAAAAATTAAAAGACAAAGAAATTATAAGTAGTCATTGTCATCCATAGATATCTCTATACACTCTATACACATTTTTTTGTTTACTTGTATATCTATATACATATAAACTTTATTTATACATTCTTTGTATATAACTTTTGGTCCTTTTGAGACAATCTCACGTAGCCTAAGCTGAGCTCACTACATAGTTGAGGCTGGCCTTGTAATCCTGCTATTCTGACTCTACCTCCAAATTGGTGAGATTACAGACATGCACCACCATGCTCAGATTTTATAAACTTTATTTTATACAAAATATACGATCTTCTTCTCTAAGTTTTTATCTGCTTTGTTACTTATGATTTTGATGATATAGATTCATGTTTACCATGTTTCAAAGGCTTTACATTGCTGTTCTTTCACTGTCTTTTAGTTAATTTCAAGTGTGTCATTAAATATTGTATCAATCATTTTCTTACAATAAATATTTCAGAAATCATAGCTCGAATTTAAAGGCTATAAATAGTTGATGGCTTTGAGTGCGAATTCTTATTTTTTCCTCCATATCAAACAATTACTTAATTATATCAACCACATTGTCAACATCAATATGTTTCATGTAAGTATTTAAAAGCCTATATTCAGGATATTCATTTTTATCACACTGCTTTGGGCACAAAGGTTTACCCTGTCAAAATCATTGTAAGTCTTCTTTTTCTCAGTAATGCATCATTTATGTTTCCCTCTGTCATACTGCCATCTGTAACTGATAATTTGCTTCTGTAACATAGTCAAAAACATAGACTAGGGCCATGCTTTATGGTTAGATATGTTAGAGTTCTATTCTGGGTACTCTGTCGGTCAGTATTATTTGTATTCAACAGGTGTTTGCTCTACCTGACTTATTATCTTTGAACCTATTTTTAAATTTCATCCACTAGATTTCATGAATTGAAAAGAAAATCAGATTTGCCCATCACACCTCCAGAAGCTTTCCCTGTGGATTAGAATTAAGCTCAAACCTGCAATCTCCCATAACATCTTCTACCTCCAGAACGATGAAACTGTCAGCAAGTAAGTCAGGTCAATAATTTATCAGAGTCTGCTTTTAGTAGATATTTCAGTATGAATGCTCTCATCTAGACCATTTGTAAACGTCAAAACTAGCTCCCAGAGTAATTTCTGAATTTTAATGATTAACTTTCTTCTGCATATACAATACATTCCCATTCCCATACCTTTGATTACTCCATTGCAGCCTCCTCTTAGGAATGATTTCTCCTAATTCTATATTAACTCATTTTCAATAATATTTCTTATGTAAAGACCATAATGACTTCTGGAGCTGGAGAGATGAATAGAACTTAAGAATATATACTGCTCTTGCAGAAGATCCTAGTTTTGTTCACATAACCATAGGTAAATCCAGTTCCCCGGGGACCCAACATCTTTGACCTCTGTGGGCATCTGCTTCAGCTTGCACATAGGCACATAGTTTTAAATAAAATTAAATATTTAAAAACAGATCACTTCTAATGTAGCATTCCTGGAGAATATTAACTCCAAAGAGCACGTATTCTTGAGACAGGACATACTGCAGGATAGTCAAGTTGGAATGAGAGACAGTTTGTAATCGTATTTGTCTTTAGTACCCTTAGTCTATTCCTTTGTTAACCAAGCAGGTTCATGTCTAAAATTGCACCTTAGCCAGTAGATATGAATATCAAAAAAAAGTACTTGAGCATACATTTGTGTATGACACCATGAAGCAGTGCATAAATAGTATACACTCATTAACAAACATAATGATCTTAAGTGTGTACAAATTAACAGTATCTCTTTTTGTCCTCATGATATTATGTTTATGGTATTCTGTTTTGCTGGGTGCCAAAGCTGAGGACAAAACATTTGCAAGGGTGGAAGTATTAAATGACATACCCACATTCATATTTTTAACTCATAGTGTTCTAACTCAGTGATCGATTATTGATTGTAATTTGTTGTGAGGTATATTGCTGAAAGTAACTTTTACTTATCACAAAATACTAAATCTCGTGGATTTAAAATATAAATAAAAGTTAGAGTGGTTCAAAGTTATGTCTTTAATTATGTCATCATCACTCAGTGGGATTTCATGCTTTTTTTTTGCAGTGATAGTAAAAGGAGACGGAGGTGCAGCAAGCATGAAATTAATTATTAATGCCTAACATACAGGCCTTCTGAAAGGCCCACAGGGAGCAACTCATACTGACTCCACTTCGATATTGGTGTCGACTATGAATTATTGCAGGACCTTATTTTCTTGTGAATGTTGTGATACTTTGTCAAAATCTGGGAATGCCCATGGGAATGTGTTCAACATATGAATGTCATCTGTCATGTGTCATACCAGAAGGAATAGCCAGAGTTGCTGGGTAACACTAGGCTACAACTATAGATGAGTTATAACGTAATTTATGTACCTCTTCTTAAAAGATTTTCATCTCCTCATTGAGCACACTGATGTGTGGGGTTATCTAATCCTCCAAGGGCAAGAAATTTCATTATTTTAAGATTTGAGCCCATAGAACTTGACTTATTATGTTTCCATAAGGGTGATCCTGTAGCCACCCCTAAGCTACTTAGATCCTATTTAATTAAGGTCATTAAATCAGAGGAAATACTGTATGTAAAGTGAATCCTTGGTAGTGGAAAAAACCTGGAATGACTGATGTTGAACAGTTACATTGAATTGGAGCAAACAGACAAAGGGAAATAAAATTCATGAAGACCAGAGATGGAGAAGCAAATGTCAACCTCAGCTGCCAGTAACCTACTGAAGTGAAACTATTTAAATAACTGATATGCTACACAGAGTCTTTTGGGATCCTTCTTAACCAACAAGTGTTCATTGAAATGGGTTATTATATTCCTCGGGAGTATTTCTGGGATTGCAATTATGATTATTAATATAAATGTTCAGCAATGAGTACAGCTTAATTTATTTACTGAAGGTCATTTACAGAGACATATTACATCATTTAGATGCAGTATTAAAAGAATCTCACCTATTTGACAAAATCAGAGAAGGGTATATTAAATGTAAGTGGGTTTTTCTGCATACATGAAACCTAACTAACTGTTTTCAGAGGTGGGTCTGTACCAATATGGCCCCAACTGTGATGAGTTTCCAACTCTTATTTCTGCTTTGGCAGTAAGCAACATGATAACAAAGCAAACACCGTGGACTAAAATACAAGATGCCCAAGTCTAAACCAATCAACTCATGTGAGAGCCTTTGATTGTGAAAGAGAATTTATGGATGATGTCTCTGAGCTGTGATATATGGACAGCAAGCAAGACTGGGGGTGTGAAGGCAGCATCCTAACAGAGACATCCAAGAATTTCTGCTTTGTTCCTTGGTTATTATAGTCAGTTCTGTCTAGTAGAAATCACATTGAAAAAGGCCCATTTAGTTTCTCCTCAAGTGGGAATTAACTCTTCAATCAGTAAGTAGTATGAATTTTTATACCTCATCTCTCTCTCTCTCATGGACCAAATATAGGAGAAAATCTCCCAGACTGATCTAAATAAAACAATTCTGAGTGAAGTACTTAGGGAAGCAATTGCACATACAATTTCAGAGAGACATCTAAGACAAAAAGAGAGTGCCTGTTCTACAAAACAAAGAGACTTCATCATAGATCGATCATCAGCAGAGAGAAGAATGGAACCTTTCCTCACCCATGGCTGGTTTCACCTCTTCCTTGAAATATCTGAAGTCTGGGTAACTGGTGAAGACAAGACTTGTTTCTCTATAATTAATAACAAGGAACCTGACCTGAAACCAGTAATTATCCTGAACATACTCATGGCAGAGAGGTTAGTGAGAAGCAGCAGCATCCTAAAAGACTAGGCAAAGGGAGAGCTAAGTGGATACATTGTGCTTTAGCCATTTCATACTCAATGAGAAAGAATCTGCATTGTGTATTATACATTGCCTATTGTACTCAATTATGCTTGAATTCATAGTACAATAAGCTATGCTGAAACCTCATTGTCCAGCATTCATTTAGTCTCTGATAGATTCTGAATTAAAGATCCCTACCCAGTGTTATTATATTACTATGGTCAGTGACTGAATCTTGGAAAGCCTGAATGACAATTTAATAAACATTATGACATGTACAGGGACTGTGAGTGGAACTCTCTCTTACATACTCCTTGCACAAGGCAACACGGCATGTTCCTGTAAGTATTCTAGGTAGAATGAGTTGATATTTTCTTAAACATTTTCACTGTTTTCTCTAAGGGCAGAAAAATTTGTTTTCATAAGAGTAATTATTACTTTTGTTGTAGCACGGTGTAACTCTCCATCATGTACTACACTGAGCTTATTCGATACTATCTGATGCACACACCATTTTATTGTTTTATTTTACCTGTCCCTCTGTATAGCTTCAGCTCCTCTGTTCTAGAGAACACTCAAAAAGTCAACATGCTCTATAGTAAATTAAACCTTTCCTTTAAGAGCACTGGGGGACAGATGAGGGAGAGGGATAGGGTAAAAAGGGTTAGACTTATGACCAGGTTTTGCTGAGTAGGTTTATGATATTATGAAATTCATCAAATGGGCACTAAAAGGTGACATACTTCAGTGTAGTTAAAACACTGCATGAGATTAACACCAGCACAATAATTTACCTTGTGAACAACTTGTTACAAGTCTGGTTGCCTTACCTCCACTTTCTGTTCCCTTCCTTCTTTCTCTAATAATTGGTCAGAAGAATGCAAGGATTTAGGTTGCCGTTGAATGACTGATTTAGTTCATTGTTTCTTTGTTTCCCTTCTTTTAGTTCTATTCATTTTGATGACAGAAGTTAAAAAATGGTTCCACTATCAATGACAGAGGACAATAGCTTCTGGCTTTTCAAAAGTTGAAGAAATCTTATCTTTTAGAATAACCTAAAATAAGTTCATAATGTTGCACATATTCAAACACGCAACATATGCAACATGTACACGAACAGTAGTTTGCAGAATAGGCTCCCAGATAGCCCTGACTATCCCAACTCTTCCCATCCTAGCTGTTAGATATTTTCAGAATAACTGAAATCTGGTAAGACTATGGCCTGAGATTAGCAGCAACTGTCTGAAAGAGCCCAGCCTATTTTCCCACGTCCTTTTCTTTCCCAGCACATGATGTGATAAAAATTTCCCTGTGTCAAAAACCCAGGTGGAGCACTGCTTCTGGAGACTCTCAGAAGCAGTGTGATGGAGAGTTGAACAGATGAGAACTACTCACCCTGAGCAGCACTTCTTAAGCCTTGAGAGACCAACCAACTAGAAGTGCTAGGCTCTGTTTATTCTTTCCACTTACCTGTGAGTAATAAATATGCTTTGCTTAATGTGTCGTACAAAAAAATTTGCATATTTATGCACAGTTACTAAAAATATTTCCAAAACATTTTAGAAATATTTAAAGTAATTTAAAATATCAATGATTATATCTCACAAAGAAAAAAACATTATTATTGGTCAATAGCAAGGAAAACTTATTTATGAAAACATATTTTGTTGGGAAAATTTGATCACTTCTAAGATTGAAAAAACAATGTCACAGAACACAAGGAATGACAGAGTAGATCTTGTCTGACCCCATCAAAATCTGGGCCTGCCTAACATTTCTATAAGGTGAAATTTAAAATCCTCTCACATTATGCTGTGGATAATATGTATAACTTTTAAAATTTTGTGACTAAAATGTTGAACCTCTTTAAAGGAAGGGTTTCAGCAGGCTGCAAAATTGGAAAACTGCAAGCTTCATCAGAAAGAATGTGTATCAATGTTAATTAAGCATTCATTAGAAAGGAAGGCAAAGTGAGCCATGGGAGAATCAGAGAGTAAGATATCACCGCTGGTAATTTAGAAAGTCAGAATAACCTATCTTGATTAGAGGTTCAGTATCACGCTTTTCAGGGAAAATGCAGAGAAGCCAAGGAACTTGGGAGTGGGGGCGGGGTCCTTTTCCTTTTTGTAGTATTCATGTGGATTTAAGGAACTGCTGTGTTAAAAGACTGAGTGGGTATTTTTTTTAACGTCAGTAAAGATGAGAAAAGGAGGCACAATGTAATGTGAATGTGAGGTCTCCTCACAAGCAGTGATTGAGAAGGCTATTGTAAAGGAAAAAAAAAAAAGAAAGCTAATTAAAGCAATTAACCCAGCATCAGGCAGAGCAGCTGGTGGGGATTTTCCAAACAAAACCTGAACTTGCTAAGATGTCCCAACTGTAAGTGGTAGAGTCCAGGGTCTCGTGGCTTCCAGAAAAAGATAAGAGTAAATTGTAATTTAGGACTGGGAAAGAATCCAAGGTTTTGATTAAGTTAAGTGATAGTTGATAATTGCTGAGGAGAAATCAAAACTGTCTGGGTGAATGTAAAAATAATATCCTGTACAGAGAACATTTTTTGTAAGATGCAAATGAAAGTTGGTATTTTGCTCTAGCAGTTCATCTCACTACATCTGAAATTTACTACATACTTTTATAATGTTTTAAATATTGATTGATGTGTGTGTTTGTGAACACACGCATGACCTGTGTGGACATCAGAGGACAAGGTGCACTCGTGGGAGTTGGATTCTCCTTCTACCATGTAGGTCCTAAGGATCGGAGAGGTCATCAGGGTGGACAACAAGCATCTTTCCCACTGAGCTATCTTGATGACCCAATAATTCAATTTTTAAGAAGAAATTAGTTTCCAAAGTAATAGGCTTCCATTGGGTTTTCATAAATATTTCATTTTGGTTGGTTTTCCCATTCTTGATCTCTCCTCATGTATCTTTAACACTAGTTACTTCAGTATTCTCCCTTCTACTTTGCTCTATTATCTTCTCCACTCCTCTACTTTATAGATCTGTTTTTGCTAATCTCATGAGCCACTTTCTACTTTGTTAGACTTTATCATATTTTCTTCTTCCTGGATACACATATTTAACACTTTGTGTCTAGAATCAGGTACAAGAGACAACAGGAGTCATCTGTCTCTGAGCCTAGTTATTACATTTTCTTAAAATAAATTTATTTGCTTATTTATTTTACATCCCAGTCATAGTTTCCTTTCCCTCCTCTGCTCTCAGTCCTTCCCCCTGCTCTGTTCCCAACCTCCAATCCACTCCTCCTCCTTTTCTGTTTAGGAGAGGACAAGTCTCCCATGAGTATTAACAAACATGGCATATCAAGCTGCAGTAAGACTAAGCACCTCCTCATGTATTAAGGCTGGACAAGGTAACCCAGTAAGAGAAGTAGTGTCCCAACAGCATGTAAAAGAGTTGTAGGTAGCCCTTGTTCTCACTGGTAGGAGTCCCCCAAGAGGACCAAGCTTCACAACCATAACATATGCAGAGTGCCTAGGTTAGTAAATTAACGTTTTTCAGTTCCATCTATTTCCAAACAAATTTCAATATTCTTGGCAGCTAACTAAAATTCCATTGTGTATATGTATCACATTTTCATTCTTTTGAATATCTTTCACCGAGAATTTCGTACATATATACAATAAAATATGACGACATCTAGTCTTTGTTTCCTCCCTCATACTTCTCCCATGTACCCCCAACAAACTTTCCTTCCAATTGCATTTTTTTATTTTGTTTGTTTGCTTGGTTTATGATAATTCACAAGTTTGTTTTTTCCTTATGTGCATGGGTATGGAACTTCCAGATTGTACTTGGGAAAACTACAAGCAGTGGCATCCTCAAAAACAGGGTGATTTCTCCATCCTGAGCAACTATCCCCTGCCAATAGCTCCTCCCTAGGAAGTGGGGCTTAGAAGTCATCTGCCCCGTCTATGACAGATTTAGGCTACCTTGATTTTGTGTAGTTCCTGTGAAGAAAACCACAGCTGCTGTGAATTCATGGTTCAATGGGCCATGTTATGTCCAGAAGATAGCTCTCTATTGCGTCTTCTGCAATGCTTCCTGAAACTTGGTGGGAGTGGGGTGTGGGTCAATGTGAATTTCCTACATATAAACATTCATTCACTTATTCTAAGAACGTTGGAAAGTTGTGCATTTCTCTATTCACTGCTGTTCACTGCAAAAGAATGTTCCTCTCACCAAGATTATTCATAGCCCATGTCTATGTGCATAAACACAAATACTTAGAAAACTATGTTATAGCATGGCCATTCAGCAAAATAATACTTGCAGATTCTACCCTGGGTCCTGGAACTCCCTCAGCCACAGGTTTTTGAACAAAATCATAAAACTAAGAATGAAATTTGCTCTTGCTGCATAGATCTCACATCCAATCAGAAAGCACTTAGTTAGCGTATAACAGTTAGGCCACTATTTCACAAGAAGGCACATCTTGCTTAGCAGGTTGGTATTGCATTATTCAGGGTTCAACACTAGGTAACACTGAACAATGGTAAGATATGCCCATGTATTAGAAGAACTAATGCTGTGAAAATGATCAACCTGACAAAGGCGCTCTATGGATTCCCTTCAATCACAAACAAAATTCTAATCCTCTTCTTCACAGACATAGGAAAAACAATCCAAGAATTTGTATAAAGGTAAATGTGACTAAGAATAGATTGTACCACATTTTTCATTATCCATTTATTTCTTGGTGGACATCTAAGCTGATTCTAAGAAGCGATGGCTCAGAAAATCATAAGGACTTAACTTGAATTTTCAGAGGGTGACAGGTCCATGTGGCCAACACTAAGATGAATAAATTTTAAGAAGTCTGTATCTATCTAAAGTTCTTGTATCCTAAAGTGAAAGACTGAGTAGGTGACCTTGGTCCTACTCCCACATTTTTACAGATTACTAACGCCAACTCATATTGGTGGATCTTCAGAATTATATTATTTTTGCCAAGTTTTCTTGTCAGTTTTTTTCTAAAAACATTGTCTCCTGTCTACAGTCTCTTTTCTGGTATCTTGCTCTTAAGCTTTGTTCCTCTAAACTCTGTCATGTGTTGGTCCTGCTGCTTTATTATTTTCTCTAAGAACCCTTATTTGAACAGCCATACTGACCTCCAATGCCTACTTTCTGTCATATATTCTGATATCCATTGTACAATCAACAGTGTTTACAATCATGCTGTTGTTATTAATATGTCTTCTCCTAAAAATTATTTAACATTGTATAGCCATTGCCAAATAACTAACACTAGTAGATGATTGCCATGGCTTATTGACCCAAAGGCAAAGGTTCTATCCACCTATTACCCTACTAACAGCTAATTAATCCTCAAATAGTTTCTGGCTTTTTAAAATTAATTAAGTAGACACTATATTTTGGGATCATTTACCTTTTTATGTAACACTTTATATCTTTATTTCAATTTTATTTTACCTATAAAATACTATAGGTAAACTGTGCCCCACAAGAGAGCTCTGTTTTATAGCTGCAGAGTATGGATAGACACTGACCCACCCCAGGATGAAATTGATATTCTTGTGTGAACACAGAAACATAAGGGCATCTCCCCTGAGGATAGGAAGGAGTCCCATGGATATTTCTGTGATGAAAGTTTAAAGAATGCACACATAGGACTTTAGATTTGCAGAGTAAATTTTAGTTATGCTTCCTACAGAGTCACAATAGGTCTTTATTAAATTAACACACAGAGAACTAGACCATGCTATAGAAGAAATGCTTCTGTAGTTCATCCCAGCTATAGTATACATGTTCATCTGCTTCTCTTTATTAGTACTGCCAAATTTTCGTATCATTCTGTGGGCTGCATTTCGTTCCTTTAATATCTATGTTGAGGGAAGGAAAGAAACACTTCAGAAATGAAAGATTAGTTTCCTAAATCATAAAGATGAGCTTTGTAATCACTTTCCTTTAAGCAAGGAATTAAAGGATAATAAAAGCCCTAATTAAGGACCTCGTTAGCTTAACTAGATTTTCATATGCAAAACACTGTTATGAGATGTCACTATATAATGGAGACGCCTCCTGTCCACAGCAAGCCAAAAGAACGCATTCCTACCATAACTTTGCTTGAATTTTCATCTTTCCTTTAACCCAAAAATACACATTCCTTTTTCCATGACCATTAATTCTACTTTCCCCCCATCCTTGAATTCCAATTTGCTTTTTAGTTGCCAAGTCTTGCTGTCTTCTCTACTTTTTTCTTCTCAGATTCATTTGTTAATTCAAGTAGTAAATACCAAGCATTTACTATGAGTCCAGTGCCAAGCTTGGAGATTGGAGGCATAGATTAATACAGTAATTTCTTTTCTGCCTTCCTTGTCCTCTAGTCCATTCATTCATCATTAGCCTCCCATGTAATTACTTTTGCGAATCCCTCCTCTTCAGGCAAAATGCCGCTTATAGGCTAGTCTCACAACCTCCCACTCTGTTGCTGTTCTCTTCCTGTCTTCTGCAATAACTGTTATTATATTGGCCACTTCTGCCAAGTCATCAGTTGGTATTTCCAAGCGATATCACTGGCTCATTCTATGCTCTGAGTTATTAGTGTATATTACAGCAAGTCAGTAACAGAGATAAGAAGTGCATATTTCTCCAATGAGTTTTAAAACTGGACTGGACTAATGTAGAATTACACTCACTGAAATTCTGCGCAAATGTCAATAACAAACTTCATTGATGCTTTGAAGCTAAAATTAAGCCCAATACATTAACAAAATCTTTGGTTGAATGGCTAAGGCCTCTTCCAAGTCTTTCCTGATCTAAGTCTCGTGTTTTTATGTCAAAATCAAAGAAAGATACAGAGTTCTCACAATAAAAACATGCAAAATACTCTAGGGTTATAGAGTAAGGCCCTCCTGTAAAGGGGTCCTAAGCATTTAAATAGTTTAAAAATGTCAAGGAGGATGAAGTTAGAAAGATGACTTCATAACAAGAGTGCCTCCTGCTCTACCAGAGGATCTGAACTCCATTCCCACATAGGATGGCTCACAAAAGAGTGTAATCTCAGGTACAGGGGATCCAATGCCATCTTCTGGCCTCTAGGTGCACCTGGACACACACACATTCTCTCTCTCTCTCTCTCTCTCTCTCTCTCTCTCTCTCTCTCTCTC
>CABHPP010098540.1:41676-51775 GCA_902168425.1 Peromyscus attwateri | reverse complement strand
AAAAAAAAACAGGTCTAAGAATATCTATTTGATGGAATTGTTGCTAGGATTAAATGAAATCATATACTGCGTTAATGTGTCGAATTTCATAAGGGGGTAAGGCAAAAATCATTTTGAAACTATCTCAGATGTGTGAAAATCCAGGATATAAAATACAAAACAGGTTGTAGTGGCTAGTTTCAACTGTCACTTTGTCACCTGGAAGAGAGCATCAATGAGGTGTGGTCTAGATCAAGTTTTCCTGTAGGCATATCTGTGAAGGGAATTATTTTTATTACCTACTATAACCAACCACTTTGGTAGACACCATTTCCTGGCCTTGGGGTCCTGAACTAAAAAGGAGCAAGTTAGTTGAGCATTAAGCATCCATGCATGCATTCATTCTTTCTATACTGCTGACTATTGCTGGACTACCTGTTTCAAGTTCTTGTCACTTTCTCTCCCCCTCAATGACGGACTATAACCTGAAATTGGAGGCCAAATAAACACTTTCTCCCCTCAGACACTTTTGTCAAGCATTACATCTCAGCAACAAGAATGGCAACAAGAAGTACACAACTCCCAATTTAAAATAAGCATGAGTAAGAAGAATGAAATTTCTTCTTTATGTTGGTAATGGTAATTTACCCCCTTTGTGAATCCAGACAATGCCCCGTTAAACCAGAACCTAAAACACCAAAAAAGGAACTTTTCTCTGAAAAGAAGGTAACATTGAATAGTTTCACTTTATTTGGGATCAAGATTACTTGATCAACCTGAGTAGAAAAGATGAACTACACAAAAATAGAAGAGACCCACTTTTGTTTCCTTGACAGCCTCTTTCATTCCTGTTGCTGTTAATAATAGATGCCTACAATACACTTGGACCTGCAAAAGAGCAGAAGTACAAAGTGCATTGGCCCACAGGAGACACATTATTGATCTAAGAAAGACCTCCCTGAAAATGTGAGCCTAGCACAGGGAGATGGAATGGCCAGTGGGAGGCCATTCTAGAGCTCCTGGTTGGACAGAGGAGACTTCTGGGAGTACAGAAACAAAAGTCAAAAAGCTTGTGATTCATTCTCATCACTCCTATATAAGCTGCAAGGCCAGACACAGGAGCTACAGCCAGCGAAGTGGAAAGTACAAACTTCAGGAAATGTCAAGATGAAATGTGGAAGTTACCATTAATTTAACAATAAAAATACGGCCTAAATGATAAGGCATTATTCATTTGCACTGCATGTGGGATGGCTGATATATATTGAAGGACAGAGATAAAGAAAGGAAAGGGAGATTGAGTAAAATTAGTTAACAATTTTAATTTCAATACAAAATACAAAATAGTCTTCTAACGTTCAGTAAATATTTATTGAGCCCTACCAAACACAGTATGAAATGCTGTAATGTGTATGTGTACGTTGTGTATGTGTGTGTGTGTGTGTGTGTGTGTGTGTGTGCATGTGTGCTTTTTGCTTGTGCTCAATGGTGTTGGAATACAAAAATAGTAAGACTTTGTCTTGGACCTCAAGTAGACTAGTCAGAGAAAGACTTTAGATGTGTAGCATTTTAAAATCAAGTATATTAAATATAAAATAACTCAAAGCCATTCGATCTTTATCACCTTATTAAGTCCAAGAACAACACTGTATATTGGCTAGCCAAAGCATTCACTGAAATTTTTATGCCTCAATATTATAACCCTAATTAATATTAGATTTTTATGTCACTCTATTCTCTTTGGATATTTAGTGAAATTGGACACAGAGAGAACAATGAGTGTCTCAGAGAAGTGCTACTGGTGAGCCTGAGGGTGGATGCATCTGTGTGCATGGCTGAGACTTCAGCTTCTGCCTCTGATCCTGAATGCATCCTTAGGTTGAAAAGTGGGATGTTGGGTTCTTCAAGGTCTTATTGTATTCAAAATAAGTTTGCTGAACTTCGATTTTCTTCCTAGTTCCTTAAGGATATTTTTAAGCAAGTGGCCAGAGAATACTTATCCCTGAAATTTATGTTGTCTAAAATTGAATAATTTCTCTATGATTAGAGTATAGAAACTCTTTAAAATGATGAATAAAATTTAATGGAGACTTGCTTCCTGAGAAGAACTGTGCTAAGCACTGTTCATTAATCTCATTTATTTCTGCCACCAGTCTTAGGAGAGATATGGCATTTGCCACCTCACAGATGAGGACAGTGAGGTTAAGTAAATGAACAGCCAAAGCAGTCATATTTGTCTCTTTACTCAGCTTCAAAGCATCAAAGTAAAAAAAAAATGCTTTACTGAGATTTCTATATTCTAGAAAAAGAAAGGGAATGCTAATGTCCATCCCCTGTACATTCTTTCCAAAATTTACAACCAAATGAAAACAGAGGGATATAATGAAAATTGAAATGTAATCCCTTTCACCGCCTGAGAGACCTGAGTAATATATACACTGTATTCCATTAGGAAATCAAAGTAAGATAGCGTTTTTAACCCCAATTATTTAGTAAAACTAGTATCTTCTCTCTCTCAGGATATTTTTCAAGAAAAGCAGGGCAGATACCTGAGTTTGACATTTTCATTTTCTCAGTTAGTATGCCAAAGCAGAGGACCCCAGCAGAGAACTGCCCAACCAAAGTGGCAGTGGTGACAGCAGCAGATGGAAAGGGAAGCTTCGGCATACTGGAGATGATCAGACATCATCCTACAGCTGGGAAATCAGCAAGGAATGTAGATCAGGCTTTCTCTTCATTAAATCTGTAATTAAGACCCCATTCTGCTTTGTTGAAATCCTGCTGTGTTGGAAGGTAATACCCTCTTTCTACTGGGGTGAGGGAACCCCAGCAAAAGGCACAGTGATAAGTTAATCAAAGGGTTATGTGGAGGTAAGTAAGGTTAGTAGGAGATTGAGGAGGAACCAGATATAATCACGAAATAATTTCGATCAATTTCCACATGCTGATCTGCTGTGCCAGTTAAAGGCTATGGAAATACACTCAGGAGCCTCTGTTGCTGCTCTGAATTTTAATGGCAGGAATCAAAATCACAAACTACTTTGCAAGCTTAATAGGTATAATTCTTTGTCATATATAGAAATAATAAAATATTTAGTTTGTATTACAACATTTACTGAAATGGTAAGTAATTCTACAGAGTTACAGTCACAGCATTTTTATTCAAGAATTGAAACTTGACAGAAGCAATTCAAGATGATTTGTAGAAAGAATTCTTCCCCTGCACATCTGCATTTGAATGTAAGGGATGCACCTACACATTCCAGGCTCATTTTGTTCCCATATCAATATGTCATCTATTAGTTTATATAGACACATTTAATTGTTATTATCATGCTGGCATTGTGTATACAGTCTCTTTAGGAAATACGTACTGGAGGCTCATTATTCTTGGAGTGGGCAGTTCCTTCACGTATAGGCTTTTAAATGCCTTCTTTGAGACAAATTTTCTGAGCTCTCATTTTATTGAAATTTAATTCATCCATTCTAATCTTCCATAATTTGACAAATAATAGTCACAACCTTCAACATTTTGCCCAGTTGAAAAATAATTGAAATACCTGTAGAGTGAATGGTTTATGAAATGCTTTTCAATGTTTAAAAGCATTTTAACAATTGTTTAAAAGAACCATAATGTATCATTCTTATGGTCATAAAACAGAAAGCATGTCAATGTTTTCTGGCATATTGGCTATTTGCAATTGGTTATGGTGTAATGATGGTCAGCTACTGTATTTTCCTAAACTATTGAGACCATTTATTCCCATATCAACTGATGGTTGAAAATAACATGCATCAAACATAACACTGAAGAGGCTTCTTAAACACATTAAAAGACAATACAATGTATTTATTGTGTTTTTGAATTCTGTTTTACCAATACAAAATAATTCCCCTAACAATATTTGATTTTCTGGGGGGGTGGTATGCAAATATCCTTTCCTTACAGATTCCAGTTACCACCAGGGTCTTATAAGCCCAGAAGGATGATGGCTCCATTATACTTAGAAGCAATGCTGTATTTAAGTAGGCATAAAACCAGATCATTTACAACCAGTACTGCACTGCTTGGTACGAACTTGTCAAATTTTGTACCTGTAGTTATCAACAGCTGTCTCAGAACAGTGCTTCAGAATATTCAGTGTGCTCACAAGACCCTTAGGTGATATTCTTGAATGAAAGCCAAACTATGGATCATACAGGCGGCTTGGGTGTCTGAGATTCTGCATTAACAATAAGGTACCAAGCCAAGCCAGACAGCTCAGTGGGTAAAGATGCTTTCCACCAAGCCCCAAAACCTTAGTTTTCCAAACCCCCAGAGTGGAAAGAGAGAACTGACTCCCACAAGTTACCCTCCGACATTTGCATGTGAACTGTGGCACATATGCACCCCTCAAATAAATAAATGTAAAAAAAGGTTTAAAATATAATGAAAAAAAATAAGGTTCTATATTGTCTCTCTTTAGGCCACATTTTGAGCGGCAAAGTTCTAGAAAACATATTAGACTTATGATGTGATATTCCACAGCTGAGCATGCCTATTTATAGTTGTATTAATTAAAACTAAATAGCACTCAAGTTGCTTACTTCTACGGCACTCATCCTATTTCAATGTTACCAGCACATCTGGCTACTGGAGCCATATTGGGCAGCATAGCCATAGCCTATTTCTATCAAGAAAGAAAATTCTTTGGAAAGCTCTGTTTGAGCACAGCAAGGATAGCCTAGAAATAATTTTTCAAAGATGTATTCATTCAATTGGTTTCTCACATCTGCGGGTGCTAAAGTGCCTGTCCCTACTCATCTTGTCATTAATGTCTTAATCTACTGCATCCTTTACGCATGAGGATGATATAAATGGCCTTACCCATGAAGTACACTCCTGGAGTCATGGTGACAGGAGGAAGATGGGCTTTCTGTGAGCCTGAGCTTTTAGAGAAAGAGGAAAGAAACTGCATGTCAGCTCCCTCTCAGCAGGAAGGAGAAGAGGGTCCAATGATGCCCAAAGAGAAAACGACTAAGAGGCAGCCATGTTCCTCTCAAGGGAAGACTGGAGTGATATTAATCAGCACACTATTGTGTACGGAGAGGTTTCTCTCAGGAGAAGAGCAGGCATCTGTCCTACTCACTCGCCCGAGAGGCCCTGCAGCTGAAAATGCTTGTGTCCCATCACCACACAGCCGCCTTTCCCCTCTTGCTTTCCTTTCCTGGTTCATTTGCTATTCTGTGGGCTGTTTAGCAATAAGCTCTACATCTGATTAACATTTCAAACCCATTGTTGGTCTTCAGTGGCTTAAATGAACTAATCATCATTAGGACTTCAGAACCTGTCTGGCTGTGACTTCAAAGGGAAGAAAACTGAGAAGAAAAGGAAAAGGAAAGAACTTGACTCATTAAATCAGTCATCCTTCAGTAGTTGGGCAAGACCTGAAATAGGAGCTATGTATAAGTATTTCACTTACTAACGAAGTCATGGACACAAATGAGAGCTAGGACCAGAGAATCGGGACCTGGAACCTGCCCACTGAACAATTATGTAACAAAGGCATCTTCCTGGAGCGTGTGAGAAAAGGAATTTTGGGGGCCCCACTCACTCCCTTCACTCCCATTCTGTTTCTTTTTGGAAGATAACTGTTTATGAATATGATGTCAAAGAAAAAAAAATTACCGCTGAGGGCTTGTGTTCTTTCCTCTTCACCCATAATGACAGAAGCACAGTTCTCACACGAATCAAGGTGTGTCAGCCTTCTGATTCACTGTAGCACTAATGCTGCTTATATTTGAGTCTTTCACCTCCTGGACCATGTGAGCTAAGAGCCTGACAGAACTTGAGGTTGTACAGAGAGCGCCTTTCCATGCCAGATGTTCCCAGTGATACATCCACTGTTCTATTCTGCATTAAAATTTCATCTTGATTTTGGCACATCTGAGTGCATGTTTGGGGGGGGGGGTAGCAAAGGAGGGAGACTCCTGTGTTTACCTATAAAGACACAGTGATATTATGAAAGAAAATTTGAAATTTAAGTGGTGGATTTCAAGCTTGAACAAGAATATTTTCCTTGCCTTTCCTGTGAAATCACCACTTCCCACAGATTACTCAGTCCCCATGAGGGAGAAGTATGTTTCCTAGAGTGTAACACATATGACAGAAAAATACCATAGACCACATGATCTCATGGTCATAGAGTGTATACCATGTTCTCTTTTTAATTCATTTATTATCCCCTGATCAACACCAGGGTATCTTGTGTTATCTTATGCATTTAATATGATTTCTGCTCACCAATCTCTCATTTAACAAAGTCACCCCTAAGCTTAGCATCTTTCGGAGAGGGTTAGTATCTAGCTAAAACTCAAAAATGTTTTTTTTTTTTTTTTGGTTTTTCGAGACAGGGTTTCTCTGTGTAGCTTTGCGCCTTTCCTGGAGCTCACTTGGTAGCCCAGGCTGGCCTCGAACTCACAGAGATCCTCCTGCCTCTGCCTCCCGAGTGCTGGGATTAAAGGCGTGCGCCACCAACGCCCGGCTCAAAAACATTTTATTCCCATCAAATTTATTATTTATAGTATTTTCTTTCATTTGTGGCACACAGTACTGGTTTATTGTCTATTCATGAGTATAATGAAATGTTTCTTATAAAATACCTTTAAGCAAATAAAATCTTTAAAGAAAATATTTGCATTATAGTATTGTAAATGAATACAGTACAAATCATAATAGCACCAATTCGAAGCACTGTGTTTGTTGGAGGGATAAAAAGTAGAATTGATATGCAACTCCTTAGTGTTAACCAAATTCCTGTGTACTTCCCAGGTTAGTGTTGACATCAAAGACTATGTGTGATTCCCATCTTAAGGAACAATATTCACAGAATCTACAAGAGAAATAGTGAGGGGGAAGATATTTTATTTTGTTACAGAACTTTTTATGAGGAAAAATATCCCAGTAAGTACATAAGTAGATGAGCCACAGAAAATGCAAGAATACCACATCTGTTCTACTTGTATTGCTAGGGGAATTTGCTTAGGATTTGTCACAAGTTTTTCCAAAAAGTGAGTTCAATATCTCATTACTACCTTTAGAAGAAGGCAGGGAACATGAGGCTTTTTCCTGTACCCCTCAAATCAGAGTTATATTGTCATGTCTTGTCAAAGAAGACCAAAAATAGTTAAGTATTATTAAGCAAGTTAAGCAAGTATTTGAGGATTGCCTATCATTAACTACTCTAATGTGACTATGACCTCAAAGTACTAGTTTATATTTTCCAATAATTTGTGTTAGATAAAGCCCTTTACCAGTGCTTAATAAACATGACTCCAGCAGGGGGTTATATTTATTGTATGAAGAATAAAATGTGGTATTCCATTTGGCAAGTGACTCAGCAGGAAAAGGCACTTGCCACTGAGCCTGACAACCTAAGTTTGATCCCTGAGATTTACACAGTGGAGTGAGAGAATCAATTCTTTTGAGTTCTTCTCAGATCTACACACATGCTCCAAGGCACATGCATGAACACACACACAATGCTTTAAAAGAATTTAATGTGATATCTGCTTACTTTAAGTTTGGGCGTGGCCAGGCATTATATGGTTATACCCTAACCCAGACCCAATAAATTGGGAGCTTCAGGAGTTTTTGAAACACTTATTTTTACTTTTCGAGACTATAATATAATTACATCATTTCCCCTTCTTTTAATTCCTCAAATCACTTACATGTACTCCCCCTTGTACTCTTTCAAATTTGTGACCACTTCTTCTTTGTTGTTACGTATATGGAAATATAACTTATATATTTAACAAATTATACATAATTTACTTGGTGATACATATATATATATACATACATATATATATATCATCAATTAAAGAGCTTCAGAATTTGTAATTGATACATTAAAGTATTATAAATGATTTTATAAGATAAATAGACCACTACCTAGTTGGGAAAGAATACTGAGGCTTACATGATGAAACAAATGTGACAACTGTTGCTGTATATGATATAACATGAACTTGAATAAGATGATGACTCCAAGAATCATGGAAGAAAATGCAAAAAGAATGTTGTCTAGGAAACTACCCAGAATGAAATGGTAGATATACCTCAATGTGCTGTGTTGATGATCTTCAGGGATAGGAGAATAGGACTAGTTGTGACTTAAACATGCATACAGAATGCCTTATTAGCTGAAAGTAAAGGCGCAGTTGGGGACATGTAGAATATCAAAGCCACTGGAAAATATGGGTCAGTTTGGGTAGTGAACAATTTACTTATTTGGAAGCCAGATTGGGGTTTATTAAGAATATTTTTTTAGGGCTGGAGAGGTGGCTCAGTTGTTAAGATCACTGACTGCTCTTCCAGAGGACCCAAGGTCAATTCCCAACATTTATGTGACAGGCAAAAGTGTCTATAACTCTAGTCCTAGGGGATCCAATGACCTATTCTTGCCTCTATGAACACCAGGCATGAATGTGGTACACAGATATATATGCAAACAAAACACCCACATATATGAATTAATACATAAAATAATGTAATAAATGTATTATTGTTTAGGGCATGTTTGTGTCTGGGGGGAGGAAAGAGTGAGAAGGGAGATCAGGGGAAGAGGAGAAGAGAGTGTGGGTTTCTCCACAGGGAGATGCTGTGGGTTTATGTGTTGTACCAGAGAAAATACAACTCCTCTGCACAATCCGTGAAGTCATGAAATTGTATAAACATTTAGCATATGCAAATATGCAAATGTGAGTTGGCTACACAGCATGCCGATTGATTAAAGCAGATCATGGTAGATACAGTGAACTGTAGGGCAAAAGACAAGCTTATCACGTCTAAGAATATGGTGTGGGATCAGATGTCCTGAAAAATGTCTTTTGAGCAGACATTTTACAAGTAAAGGTCCTAAAAAGCACTGTTTACATGTAAGAGACTAATATAGTCAATCCACTGCAATGCAATGATTATGCTGATTTGAATTCTCCTCAATTAAGGAGCTCTTTCATTGAAATAAAGTTTCTAAAAACGTTACTTAATGGCACTACTGCATTTTTACTCAGTTCATTCAGCCGAAACCCATGTGCTTGTTATGCTGGCTTTTATTCTCCTGTTCTGTTGTAGAACAGTAACAATCAAAGTGAGTATAAACCGCTGAATTTTAATTCAGAAACTACCTTTTCTTCAAATGAGGCAGCACGCTGTACCTGCAAAATGTTAGGGTCTGTGGAACTAAGGTAGTGTTTGGAATGTGGCTGTAGCATGTTTCTGTCTAAGCACTGGGGCTGCAGGGCACTCACCAATGACTTCATTTCATGGCTCCTCTATTTCTTTATGTATAAACTGAAGAAGGGCTTACTCACTTAACAGAGCTGTGGACTCAAACATGACATATATCGGATATCCCCAAACAGGTGCTGTTGTTAACTACATAGTAATAACCCTGCTGTAATCATACACACCATTTTAACTGACTGGTTGAGTTGCTGTAAACACGAGGCATACATATTCTGTTTTAAAGTTTAAGAAATGGCTCTAGTTTCACACAAGACAGGAGTTCCAGAGGGTGATTCTAGGGTTAAGCCAAGTGTCTTTCAAATAAAGACAGGGGAAACAGCCCATGTTGCATTGCAGCTGCATGGTTTTGCTCTATAAAAGCAAAAGTACACCGAGTGGCCAGTGATGGGCTGAGCTGGTGTGGTAGGAGCTACTACCTTAAATCCTCCAAGCATACTCTTCTTAGCTCCAAGTTAGTCTTAGGCTGTGAATCCCAGTCCATCTCACCCATCCTGTTATCTAATGGATCCTCCTGCCTTCCCGCCCTACTGCTTGCCCTCAGTCCTAGCCGTGATGTTGATTCAGGCCCAAGTACATCATCTTCCTTCCTTCTGTAACATTAACTCAATCGGCCCATGAAAGTATTTCTTTTCTTGAAAAAGAGAGGGACACAATCAATCAGAGCACCGACAAAGACTTAAACATTACCCAAATTCCATGTAGTTTGGAAATTTACAACTTTTAAGTTGCTACCAATTCTCTAAATGTCACTGAGAACTTACCTTGCAAACAGACAACACACACACACACACACACACACACACACACACACACACACACACACACACA